>JZKD02S0956684.1:1766251-1784053 GCA_000966675.3 Picea glauca | reverse complement strand
CCGATTGGCTCCTAGACTGATCTGGTCTTGTTCTCCATGATCTCTAGAATCTTGCACAATTTACGGCACCTGAAACGGATATACCGAACTCTCAGAAATCGTCCGACAGCATCTCTACCTCAACAGCTCCTCTGCCTCAAACTGGCTTTATCTTGGCCTTGCATCAGCATCTATGCTCTGAATACTCTCCAAAAGCTTCCAACTCTGACCAAATGGCTCAACATGGCCTTGGTTAAACAGTTGGGAAAGTTAGTTTCCATCTCCAACTTCCTCCCAAGAATTAGGCTCTTAAAAAGCCCAATAACTCCCAATTACATAACAAATGGAGTTAAATTACATTAAAAATTACAAAAGTGGTTATAAAAACCCACTTTCCTAACCATATTATGGTTAATAAAGGGCTTAGCCCCCTATCTTGGGCGCGCTCCTTTAAAAACGGTCACATGAGTTACCATGTGGCCACGCGCTATAGCGCGGGCCACCCCACAAGCGCCAGCACAGGGTTATATGGGCGTTTTGCATACGGTCACGGGCTACACATCCTAACCATTTGTAAACCATATTCAACCGCGTGGGCATAACTGTTTACATGGTAACCGCGCCAACCGCGCCCGCTCCAGCTCCCACCGTGCTCACACAAACCGTATAGAACCGGTGGTCATATATAATAAAACCACGGGTCGGGGCCAAGCCCCGGCCCGACCCCCTTTCTCGTTAAAACAATATACAAACTTAAATATAGTTTATCTCGTTTCCATAACAAGAAACAAGCGGTGGTCCGGTGGTTCGTTCGTGCTTGCGAAGGCGTTGCGGTCGGCGAGGTCCGGGGTTCGAATCCCCCGGACCATAAAAACTTTTGCCTTAGCTGTCATTGGCTAAAACTGGGGTGCCACGTGGCAGCCAGGGTTTGGGCCACGTGGCACCTTTCCATTCGCCCGAACAATGCCACGTGTCAACACCTGATTCATCCACATCAACCATCCAGAAGATGCCACGTGTCCATCACTGATTCGCCCACGTCACCTGCCACGTCAGCTCTGCCGTACGCCACGTCATCTGCCCGGTCAGCCTTCCACGTCATCCGTCGTATGATGCTGACATCATCCCGTGCCAAGTGTCACCCTTCCAGTGGTGACACATGTCACCTCGGGATTGGTCCAACCGTACGCTGAAAAAGTCAAATCTGCCTGACACGTGTCGCCTTCCGGTGCTACCACGTGTCCTGTACGGAACCGCCACGTGTCCTCTTCTGACGCTGCCATGTGTCACTGTACGGAATCGTCACGTCACTGTACGGACGTTTCCACGTCATATGTACGGACTGACACGTGTCTGTACGGACTATACGGACAGGTACAGTCAGCATTCCAAAATTTTGCCTGTTTGGCTCGGCGGACAGAATGCGATATCTTCTTCATACGGACTCCGTTTGCGATAAAAATTATACCACCGGATTCAGGAAGACGAGACGGACGTAATGGTGTTGGTTTTGTCGGATTCCGAGCACTTTCATTTTTGAGCATTTTTCATGCCCTGATAGGCTCCTGGATCCGATTTCAGATCACCAGAAAATCAAAATGTACAACAATAGGAGAAACATGTACCTCAAACAGTTGCAAATTTTTTTAGAAAATCTACCAGGTTAAGTATACCCCTCGAACGATACTCTCCTTCATTGTATTATTTATTGTTGACTGATTCTTGTGAACTAGAATGTTATGAAGAGGCAATGTAGGTAGACACCAAAATGAAGTGGGAGAAAAGCATGAAAGATGAAATGGATTCCTTGGTAAATAACCATACTTTGGAATTGGTCCAGTTTCCTACAAGAAAAAGAGCATTGTAGAATAAATGGGTTTACAAGTTGAAGGAAGAAGATGGAGGAATAAAGTGGTACAAGGCTAGAATTGTTGTAAAGGGATTTGCACAAAAGAAAGGTATAGATTTTGATGAAATATTTTCTCTTGTTGTTAAAATGACTTCAATTAGGACTATTTTAAGTCTTGTGGCAGTAGAATATTTGCATCTTGAATAATTAGATGTTAAAACAAATTTTCTCCATGGGGATTTGGAGGAAGAGATTTATATGCAACAACCACAGGGGTATGAGGTCAAAGGGAAGGAGAATTTGGTATGTAGGTTGAAGAAGAGCTTGTATGGCCTAAAGAAAGATCCAAGGCAGTGGTATTTGAAGTTTGACACGTTTATGACAGAACAAGGTTATAGTAGATGTCATTCTAATCATTGTGTTTATTTCAAAAAGATAGAAAATGAAAGCTATATTATCTTGCTATTATATGTAGATGACATGCTTGTTGTAGGTCTAATATGTAGGATATAAATGTGCTCAATAAGAAATTATCTAATTCATTTGTGATGAAGGATTTGGATGCTGCAAAGAAAATCCTTGGTATGAGAATAACAAGAGATATGAAAAATCGCAAATTGACATTGTCGCAGGGTGAGTACATAGAGAAGGTGCTGGAAAGGTTCAGAATGCATAATGAAAAACCAGTTAGTACACCTTTGGCCATCCATTTCAAATTAACTAAGGAAATGTGTCCCAAGACATAGGAGGAGTTAGAATACATTTCTAGGGTCCCTTATTCATTAGCAGTTGGCATCTTGATGTATGCAATGGTTTGCACAAGACAAGATATTGCACATGCAATGGGAGTTGTGAACAGGTATATGAACAATCCAAGTAAAGAACATTGGGAGGTAGTAAAGTGGATTCTCAGGTATTTGAGAGGTATTGCTACTCATGCATTATGTTTTGGAGGTTTAGACACTTTTCTACAGGGATATGTTGATTCAAATATGGCAAGTAATACATACAGTAGGAGGAGCACCACAGGGTATGTTTTTACTATAGGTGGAACAACAGTAAGTTGGATTTCAAAATTGCAAAAGGTTGTTTCACTTTCAACAACAGAGGTAGAGTATGTTGTTTCTATAGAGGCTAGTAAAGAAATGATTTGGTTATAGAGGTTTATGGAGGAATTGGAAAAGAAGCAAGAGAATAATAGGTTGTATTGTGAGAGTGAAAGTGCCATTCATATTGCAAAGAACTCAACCTTCCATTCCAAGACTAAGCATATACATTTGAGTTACCACTTCATATGATCTTCCTTGGAAGATGGACATTTAAAGTTGGAAAAGATACACACTAGCCAGAATCCTGCAGACATGTTAACAAAGGGAGTAACCAGGGAGAAACTGAGTTCCTGCTCAGTTTTAGTTGGTCTTCAAGAATGAAGATGAAGATGAGAAATTTTCCAGGTTCAAGAAGGTTCATATTCCAGCATATACAGTAGCGGTGGAGTTGTTGAGATCAGTCTCCAAGTCAGATATTGTGGTTGCGGAGCCTGATTATCTTCCATATTTAGAGGTCCTTGCTTTCAGCCATGTTTATACCCCATGAAGACTTTACAAACCAAAATTATGTACACTCTTCCACACGGGGGAGTGCAGAAGGGGGTTACCCCCTCTGCGGGGTTCGTGGGGGCTATCCCCCCAGCTGGGGGGTCCGAGGGAAAGAGGGCTATCGAAGGAAAAATCACCTTGTAAATGTATATTGTATTTTCATTGTAAATCAGGATCGTTCATTATAAGGTCACCGATCTAACGGTAGAAATCATGTTAGGTTTTTTTTCCCTAGAAGGCAACCCTCTTTTATGAGGGAAATGTATTGTGGCTAAATATGTGAGTGAATATTGTATTTTGA
This sequence comes from Picea glauca, assembly GCA_000966675.3. Taxonomy (NCBI): domain Eukaryota; kingdom Viridiplantae; phylum Streptophyta; class Pinopsida; order Pinales; family Pinaceae; genus Picea; species Picea glauca. Next base: position 1,780,326 of record JZKD02S0956684.1, on the reverse strand, counting down.
GATAGGATACTATGAGAGAACGAAGAGGAAGTTACAACGGGTTTGTTGTAGGTTGTATCCCTTCATTTGCTGGATAATAATAAAGGAAGGACCTAGCATATTCTCTGGTGGACGTAGCCCACACTGGGTGAACCATGTATATCTGTGTATCTATTGTATTATGTATTTTTTGTGTTTTGTTTCCACATTTGTTTTATTTTATTGCTCCATGGTCCTGTTTTTCTAACATCCCCAAGGTGACAGACTTGGGCATATATACCCTTTCTTTAAAATTTCTTCAAGATGCATTTGCAATTCCTTCAGCTCTGGTGTACTAATTCTATAAGGAGTCTTTGATATTGTATGTGTTCCAGGCATCAAATTTATAGAGAAATCAATATCTCTCTTTGGGGGTAGTCCTAGTATCTCCTTGAACACATCTTCAAAATATTCTGGGACTGGATGATCCTCTAGATTCGGAACCTTATCCTTATATTCTCCCTCCATATGGGATGCAAATATTTGACAGCCCTTCCTATAACACTTCTTCAAATGCATTGTTGAGATTTCCCGGATAGTAACTTCCCTAGGAATTCCTTGGATTGTTCTCTGATTTCCTTCCTCGTCCAAGCAAGTGAATTCCTTTTTATGGCAGTCTAATATGGCATGGTGTTGTTCCAACCAATACATACCAATTAGGCAATCATATGATCCCAACGACAAGATGTTCAAATCTACATTGGTACACAATACATTCATTCCCACTGGACATGATTTAACCAACTCAACAACTTTCCTCTTGGCTCCTGTAGCCAGCTGCACCAGCCAAGATTTCCCATACTTTCTTCTTGGAAAAAACAATCTTTCCACAACCTTAGGATCTATATAGTTATGAATATCCCTCAAATCAATTAAAATAGTAAAGTCATGGTTATTGATCATACCTTCAACTTAAATCATGTGTGATTGAAAATCAACTTGCTTGTTTTATAGGGCTGCATAGATCCTTGGTGCACTTCTTCCCATATCCTCTACTATTTATGCTTGCTGGACATTGTGGATAGATATCACCTTGTCATTTTTGTGAGGACAATCTCTATACTTGTGTTCTCCTTTACAACCCCAACATTGAATGGGTGACTGCCTTGACCTTTTCCCTCCTACCTCAGTCATTCTATGCTCTCTAAAAGATGTCTATCCTTGAGGATTGTTTTTGAAAAATGGAGGCTTGTTTCCCTTTTGCCTCTGTGCCTTCTTGAATTTCTTCTTGTCCTCCCAAGCCTTCTGGAAAGTATGCTTTCCTTTTTGCTGATCATATAAGAATTTTTCTCTCCTTTTAGTTTCTTCCAAAGTCTTGGGATCATCATATTAGATTTTATCACTGATGTAAGATGGCAGTCCACTCAGGTACCTCTAAATATTAATTGTTTCATAGACATACTTCAACAACTCAAGGAATCTCCTTTCATATTCATCAATAACCATGCTTCCTAGTTTAAGTTCAAAGAACTCTTTTATCATTATGTCACAATACCTCTTGGTCATGTATTTCCTCTCAAAATGCCTCTTGAATTCCTTCCAAGTCACGTTTTTCTCCCTCGGGTGTTTTACTTGCATCAACTGATCCCACCACATGGATGCCTTTCCTTTAAGCTGGTAGATGTCAATTCTTCCCTCTGCATGAGAAGAATAGTTATGCAATTTCAATTACTTCCTCATGCATAGAAGCCATGTCTCATCATCTTCATCCTTTTTATGTTCTCCATCAAAAGTAGAAGGTTTGATCTTATTCATTTCTCCTTTCAAATCATCCACCCCAGACCTCCTATGTTTCTTGACAGGGGATGGAATTGAGCTACTATGTGGTCTCCTATGGGAATGCTTTTGTGAGTGATGGTGATATCTACTACCACTCCTTGATATTCCTTTATTCTTAGGGTTCATGTGCCTTCCTGATTTGCTGGAGCCACTCTCCTTATCCAACGTATTTTCCATTATTTCCAGGCTCTGAATTAACTTCATGTTGAAGTCTTCCTATTGTTCCTTGGGGTTCATAAGCCTTTGATTATCATCCTTGTGGCTCTGGACATCTGTCTACAATTTTCTGAGAGTCTCATCCAGATTTATGTCTTCCTACCTTTCTCCTCCATGTCCATTGAAGTTGGTTCCTTCCCTATCCAAATAGACATTCAACCCTCTGTTTTCATCTTCTTGACTGAAGACTACCTGAGTATCATCCATCACTTCTACACTCTATGATGACTCTGATCTGACAACTGTTAATTCTAGAAAAAAAATGTGCAACCAACAAAACTTTGTCAGGATAATTGTTCTTAAAAATCTCATGGAAACATGAACCATTCTAATTCATTAATATATCAGACTTCTTTTCTACTATTTTCTTGAGAAATTGACTATTCAGATCTAATTTTTGGGTGAACAGTTATCTTCTAATTTTCAATACCTTTCCAATGGTTGCTTCCATGCTCAATTCTCAATCATGAGCAAGACGTTATGGCCACTTGAACATTTTTTCCCTTTTCTATTCTTTAAACAAAATTTTCGGGCATTAGCCCCTTCCCTTCAGCCTTTAATCCACATTTGACCAAGGATGTGACCAAGTGATAATGGTTTGGACGCTTATCTGGAGCCTTGAAACTTAGGGGCTCTGGGAGATTCAAAGGTTTTCCCTTTTCCACGCGTCCCAAACATCACAGAACAATGAACTATCAAACGCGTGAAGAACAGTGGATCCATGGTCCACATTCCTTTCTCAGACCTATGGTGGATAGGGGCTTCGAAACTCCAAGATTTGACGGTATCCAAATAACATCACAAAAAATCTCCTGGAGTGTCAAATTGGCGAACTTGAGAAGTAGGGTGGATCAACGGTCCACGACTTCCCAACATCCAATGACTGATATTCACTACAGAACTCTAGCTTCAGGGTTTTCATGACTTCCATACTCTCAATCCTTCCGAAGTGCCAAGTCTCTGGACTGTTGCATCTGTTTCCAAGTGTGGACTTCAGAGGATTTCACATTTTCACACCCAAAACTCCTGAATCGTGAATCTATGAATACTTCGATGCCAGCCCTGGTGACGTCATTACATCACGTTACTTCCACGTTATGAAACTTCATAAATTTATTCCTTCCATTTTCATCATGAACCATTTATTCCGTATTTTCAAGTCTCTAGACTTCATAATTTGGTGTCACACATCCACTGTGACCATCAGGGGCCCGACCATCTATGCTCGAGAGGAGGGCCACGTGGTGAAATATTAGAAGAAGACATGTGGCCCAATCAGACGGGTGACACATGTCACGTTCTAACTGGAATTTCTATCTTCCAAAGGTTCTTAACTCACTGACACGTGGCACACATCCCATATCTCGACATCATTTCGAGTGATGTCAGTAAGCCACGTCACTTCAGAACTTCGGCCTTTGATGGTTTTTACACTTGCACACCCCAATTATCCCGAACTCTGAACTCCCAAACTTTCTTACCTTCCTGGGGTCCACATGGTACAGTTGTCATCATATAATAGTGTGACACGTGGCCCCATGTGTCATATTGTTTTTGGTCCAACAAGGTCATCAAAAGTACCATTCTGACTGGCATGTGGCAGGACTAAGGAAGTCCACTTCACTTTAAGACTTCGAAGCTTCAAGATTCAGGAGATTTCACACTAGCACACTCCCATTCTCCTGAACGTTGAACTCCAAACACTCTGATCTACAGACATGTATCTCTTTTAACAAACGGTCTGGATTAACTTTGGACTTTGGGAGTTCGGGAGTTTTCACCTTAGCACACTTTGTTTCTCTTGAACGTTGAACTCTGAATTTACGAACTACTGTGAGATCTATGGCTCCCAACCACTTGTTCTCAGATATGATGACTTTGATCTATCTTCAGTTGATCCAACAGTCGACATCCCCCTCGAATCTATGGTGTAGATCCTCCTAGGGACTTTAGAACTTCGGGCTTCGACCCATTTTCTCTTATAACCCATAAACTTTGTCAAAGTTGTGAATTTCGAAGGACTTACAGGTTAACCCTCCTACACTTTTCTATAGATCTGACAGTTGTGAAGGGTCCTCCTTCTTCTGAACAAGTCATATGGCCCAACACCATGAATTTGTGGTTTCTTTCTCTGTGGCCATTTCTTAAACCGTTATACCTCTTGTGGTTCCAAACACAGTCCCAATGTTCTCTCAATGCCCTTCTGGCACTCTGTACATCTGAATTCTCTGTAATTTTTACTATGAATTCCAAGTTCGTGGCCCATCTAGGTTCGGTGTTGAAACCATGGGATCTGGACTTGAAATTTGTCCATTTCGACAACAATTCCTTTCTAAAACCTTTTTTTTTTTTTCAACTTCCACTATCATGTCCCATCCAGGCTCAGTTTTGAAACCATGGCTCTAACACCATTTTGTAACGTCCCCAACCACCCAACAGGCTTGGCAACTCCATAGAGGAAACAACTCTCTTCTCACATAACATTTTGTAACACCCTCGTCCACCCATGCCAGGCCATGCTACTCCAAATAATGCTCTAACATATATACATACATACATAGATACATAGATACATATATACACATATACACATACACACACACACACACACACACACACACACACACACACACATATATATAATGAAATTTTAAACAAACACGACATTTTGTTCATACACATATCCATGCGAAAGCGACAATAATACATAAATTCAATAAACACAGACAATTATGATAAAATTATAACACATGTACAAGATACACATCATACAGAGAAAAAAGATTTGGTACTTATATTTTAATAGATGACCACCAACTGTGTGCATACCTTCCATAAACCTGCCATCCTTAGACCATGTTTCTCATCATGCTCAGCAGTGGGTCACCCCTGAGCTGGGACTAAACTCCACCCATGGAAAATGAATCCTATACCTAGGTTGAGGCTATGGGAAACTACATTGTGCAACTGGAAGGATTCTCTCCAAGGAGCCTACTTACTCCCACTGCTCATGGACTCTCATTCCCCACATGCTTGTCCTAGCCTGAGAGTATGCACCTTCACTATTCCACAGTCCATTGGTTTCTCCACTTCCCTTCCAGGGCTTCAACAACAGGCCGAATCAAGAATTCTCAGAGCTTCGTAGCTGGTGTTGGATTCCCTCCAGGAGAAATCACTTCCCCAATGAACTCTCTCACCTGGAGAGAGTTTCTCACAGGCCTAACAACCTGCCTCTTCATCCATGGGCCTGACAACCTGCCTCTTCAACCACGGGCCTGACAACCCACCTCTTCAATCCACAAAAACGAAAATTGGGTAAGGCAAAAGGGATGACTCAACAAATTACCGGGGTTCACAATGGCGAAAATGAAAATGGTTGCATACTTTTTCAGTGTGTGTGTGAGCTACACAAGGGATGGCCAGCATGTTGAGGATGGACTCGTGGGAAACTAAATGGCCAGACTGGTCAGAATGTTGAGAGAATGCAAGGAAAATGGTGATAATGGTCATCTTGCATAATAGTGAGAGGGATGTAATGGTGAGAGAGAAATCCTTTGGAAGAATGAATAGAATGCTTAGTGGACCCCCATCAAAGGTGGAACTTCCCACATAAATTTTCATGTGTCCTGGGTGACACTTGTCTCTCTGGGAGCACTCTCCTCTCCACTTGGAGTTTGTTCCTCTCCTCAAAGGAACTTAGGATGACTGGGTTTATTTCCCAACTTTAGTATTTTTCAGTAATACATTATAATATTCCCTTGGGTTAAGCCCTCAATATAAGCCCCTCTTTCCTAGTCTCTCAACCCTATCCCTTTCCCTACCCAGTGGAGCTTAGTCCTCCATAACTCTTTATTTGTGGTCAGTCTACACGCAATGATGTATTTTATTAATAATATGTATAATTACATATGAAAAATCAGGCCCACTGGCCTTAGCATCTAGGCTCTCTGACCTAATAAACACATAATCCTACCAGCTTATAATTACTTGCCTCACCATCCTACAAACATCATTAGATTTCATAGGGGCTTGACCTTGGGGTATTACACTTATAACTTATTCTGATACCTTCAATATTTTGAAGTGAGTCTTAGGCCCCTCTTGGGCGAGACATACCTACTCTAGTGAGGGAGGCCCCTTTTCAACCATTATATCTTGTTTGTGTACATTGGCCTTTTTACTTTACTTTGGTGTGCTCTCTAATTATTAGTTGGCCTTATTATTTTGTATTGCATCATGAATTTTCATTGCTATGGTTAGTGGAGCCCCTGTGACTCCCTCATTTAGCATTACCCAACCCATGGTATTTTCTCATTCCATGGGGACAAATCCTTTTATATTTCCGAGTGGTATGTCGAATCATGATACTCAGTCAATACCTTGGGCCTCTAATATTTTTGCTCATGGTATTCCAGACATGTCTTCGCACTTGCCATCCTATGTCTCATTGTCTTATGTGAATCCTAGTTTTGGGTCTAGGGGCATGATGCCTCCTTATTCTCCCTTTTTGTTTGGTGGGATTCATATCCATCAACCAACTCTTACAGTAGGAGGTTGGAATATTCCTTCATATGGATCCAATCCTAGCTTCACTTTTCTAGGAGAAAATTCTCAAAATGGGAGATCATTCTACTTATTACATCCCATCCATATACCCTTCTTCCACTATGTCGGTTCCTACGAACTCTTTTCCCATGGCGAACCTTCATTTTTCCTCTCATGTTTCATCTAGAGGGAGTCAATTTTATAGTATGGGAAACCCCCTACATGAAATTCCTTATTCTGGGGGAAACATATACCCTCACCTGAGTAACCCTTATCATGTCACTTTCTCTTCACAAACAACTTCCTCGGTGAAGATTCCCTTACAAACCTTTATGAATAAATTTGGAGGAGGTACTATCCTTCCATACATGACCATGGTGTATACTAGAACCCTTCCTAGCCTGAAATTTCTCAAAACCATTCTTTCCTTGAACCTTTGTCTCAAATGTTGCAACCAACCGCTACCTCCAGCCATGCTAGAAACACAAGTCTAGTCACTGTGAGTCATACTGGAATTATATCACCAACCTCTGCTAGTAATGTTGGAGATAGGTCAACAACTTTTGTAATTCATGTTGAAGACCAGCAACTAGCAACTACAAGTCATGTTGGGGGCACAAATCTAGTCACTTCTAGTCACACTACACAGACATCACCAACCTCTGCTAGTCATGTTGGGGATTCATCACCAACCTCTGCAAGTCATGTTGGGGATTCATCACCAACCTCTACAAGTCATGTTGGATATTTTATACTAGCCTCTGCAAGTCATGCTGGGAGCATGTCACCAACCATTGCAAGTCATGTTGGGGGAATTCATACAATTGAGAAGTCTAGACGTATAAGATGTAAGCCCAAGTTCCTTTGTAGGATTTTCAAAGGAGATCACCTTACTCATTTGTGCCCTACTACTATTTTGGTACAAGAAGCGTGGTCCTTTCCCAGGGGCCCTTCGAGTTCCGAGTCATCTTTATTTTCCCAACATTATAGTCCTTCTTTGGTTGATACAATGGTCATACCGATGCAATATTCGGTTGAGACCCCTCTTTTTTAGGGGGTGATGAATCTCTTAACCTTGTTGTCTCACATCTTGTTCAACCAGTGGTCATTCCAATGCAATCTTCGACTGACACCACTCTTATTTTTTGTGGTGATGTGTCTCTTGACCTTGTTTTCTCTCATCATTTTCAATCAACAGTTGAAGAAGTGGCCGTGTCAATGAAATATTTGATCGATCCCACTCCTCTCTTTGAGAGTGACAAGTCTAAGGAGGTGACATTGCCGATGCAATATTCGATCAATCCCACTCTTCTTTTATGGGGTGATGTGTCTTTTGACCATGTCCTTAGCATTTCTGATATGTACCTTCTGAACAAGGGAGCATTCCACTCTCTTCGAGTATGTTCCCTCCAAGTCCTAAGGTTGTTTCCTTTGATTGGAATGATCTTGTAGAGCCCCAAGTTCCTTCTTCTACACCCTTCCAGATAAGGGGCATTCTTCGATATATTGTAGATAAGGTAACCTTTGCAAGCATTTTATCCTCCTCGAATTGGAAAGATTTGGGTTTTCCCAAGCTTGTGTCAACTATCTATGAGTTGTTGACTTTCAACAGAAGTCCTGCATGGGAACCTTGGCCTCTCCCATCATATGTTTCTTAGAACAACATTCCTGAGTCTTGTTTAATCTCTTTTCCGACTCTCTCAAAAAGTGAAAATATTGTCGAGTGAACTTATCTCTTTCACACTCGTTAATTACATTTGAAAGGACATTTATTTGGTGTAAGTTTAACCCTTTTTAGGACCAGGTAGACTAATTGCGAAAAAGGAATACTCTAGTCTCTAGTGGCTAGAATATTTCTTCTAGGTATTGTTTTATACTTTTTCAGGCCTAGGGGACTAAATTTTCGGAAAAAGGACATTCTTTGGAGTTAAGTTGTAATTTCATCTCATCCTCTCACTTGCAATATTGAGCCTATTTTTGGTTCCTTCTTTTGTATTGTAAGCCTATCACCTCAACAGTTTGCATCATTAGCCAAGCAGAGCCTTGTTTATATCATTTGCAGCTTGACACCCTATACCTCAGGAGGAAACATTCCCCCGAGTGTCAATATCCTGCATGCACCTCCTTTCATTGAGAATAGGTATTTTCCACTATTGGAACTAGTTTCTTACTCGTGACACTCGTTTCCTCCTCTGTATCATAGGATTCATTTGACTATGAAAAAACAAAAAAATACGGGCGGGAAAAGAGTATTATCTTATGTTGGTAGCAGTCATGTCACCTTTGAATAGAGAACAAAATTTTGAGTCCACTTGTCATCAAAAGTTTTGGTTTAGCATAACCTTAGGAAGCTGAGATCATTACTTAGAGTATACTCCCATGAATGGTTACTCTTACAGTCCATATGGAGAGTTTTATTGGTGCCTCCTCCATCAAAAAGTTTCATCATTGAGTCTATGTTGCCAAATTCATCCATATCTCTCATGCTCTTGTTCAAAGGATGTCTATCATCTTGTGTCGACCATTTTTCAGAACTCTTGACTTTGCATGTCAGCCATACCCTCAATGTTTCTCAGAGTTACATGAAGTTGTAGTCCTACCTTGCAACCTGTTCCTACATTCCTTATGGGTAGGTAACCTTGAACCCAGTATTCGACATCTCGTCATTGGTCACTGACTGGGGGGTTTCCCTTGTGTTCGACGACAAGAAATATATTCACACATTGGGATTCGTGTAGTGTCTTAGATTCCATTAGCCTTATTGGCGGTTTCCTCACCTTGGTCGACATTTTTCCTATTGGCTGCTATTCAAAGGGTCTTTTTCATGAACTTCTTTCATTTGGTGCATGCGAAAGATGCACAGGGTCATTGGTTCGTGAAAATTTTCTTCGTCCGAGTTCCTCCAAATCATCAATCTTATACTTTGTACCTTGTGTTGAATGATGAGAGATTCCTTAATTCTCTCCTTTTAGTGGATATCCTTCCATTGAATTCAACTCATCTATTTTGGAAATGAGACCTAGAGTCCTATGAGTACCTAGAGGCTTGCAGTCATCAATGGAAGTTTCTCTTGCCATCAATAGTTGGGAATCCATCAATGTCTCCTAACCGATGGATTCTTCAAGTGTTCGACCTCAACTCCTTTATTCACACTTGTAAGAATGTGCTCGGTGCCTTGATACCTACTTTCATTATCGATAGGTTGTCTAGTGATTTTTAATGGTATACCTTAATGACCGGTAATAAAACGAAGTATCATTGTGTTCGACCCAAACTCCTTTATTCACATGATGTAGAATTGCACCTTTGGTGGATCGTGTAGAAGACTTGAAGACATCAGTTCATAGTCACAACTTTCCTGATCTATTGCTATCATTCATTGGACCAGTACCTATATGACTTCAGTGATCATGGGAGATCATATTGTACTCCATTGTATACATATATCTTCAGATTGATTTTGAGATTGGTTTTCGTTGGGCCTTGTTCATGACTATGACATCCTATGGCATGTATCTACTTTTGTATCACCTATTCATGCCCATGAACAATTGTTTGGTATATTTCCACATGGATCTGCAGTGTAATTCAAGTTGGAATCCATGTGTACAAAGTCATTATGTAATGTAATATTCTTATGAGAAACTAGTTCGTCCAAATGGGTCTCCATTACTCCACTTATGGGAATTATAATATATTTTGGCCATCGCATATACTCCTCTGACCTCACATATTAAGGGGGCATCTGTTATAGAATGATTTGCCTCACCCCATGAAAAATTTCTCAGAAGTCCTTTTCCATTTTCCTATGCAGACTTGAAGTCCTTTTTTGCAGTTCCCAGAGCTAAAAATTGTATTTTTCCACATATATGCGCCCTAACAACTATACAACATGTGTATACTCAAGTTGCACCATTATAGCTTGTGTGCATTGGGTTTTGTGCCCAAAATTAAAAAATGGTGTCGGTTTTCCATGTCACATCACGAGATCCATGATCCTTGACCTTCTATATACTGGAAACATTTCGAATCGACCCTTCAGTTCCATTTGAAGGCTATAAATGGGCCATATCCAAGCTATGGAGAAGAGGAGAAGGATTCAACTTTGAGAGAAAAGTTACTATGGAGAAATTATTCACTTCATATTGAGTTTGCATCCCTTTGTCCTTTTAAGTATGAACACATTGTTCAGCCCCCAAGCTCTTCCCTATTTGATGGAGAAGCTTATTGTCTCTCTTATATGAGCTTGCCTTTGTTGGAGGATTGAAGTGGTGGAGGCCCAACTGGAAGGGACTTATTTTCTCAGTTTCGAATGTGCTGACACATAAGTTTGCCATTCATACACTTCTATTGATTACATTTTAATAGAAATACTCTTTTCTTGTCCAATCAATGTCTTGAAAATATTTGAATTGTTATTCCATGGGCGTATTTGTTATGAATATTGATGGATTATGCTATTATATGTGCTAACTTTATATATTATCACCATATGATTGTGTATCTTGGTTCTTGAGGACAAGTTGCAGGTGTATTAATTTGAGTTGAGTGCTCAATGGTGGAATTCATTGAACGTCTAGACGAGGTAGGATCTTTATATTGTCTTGTTATCATATTTGTTTATATAGCATACTTGAGATTAGAGTTGATTTCTACAGTCATTTTCGTCTGTTGTGGTTTACCCCATTCCATAGAGTGATTTTCCTTGTAACACAAATCCAAAATGATCCTCAACCCTTTGATAAGTATTTCCATCTCAGCTCCATTATTTGAATTATGGCCTATTCTAGAGGCAAAGATACATTGAATCTCCCTGGTGGAGTTTCAAAAGATTCCCCCTGCCCCAGCTGGTCTTGGATTTCCTTTTGAGGCCCCATAAAAATTCAAATTCAAAAATACCTCTATGGGAGACTCCCACTTCCCTTTTGATATATTTCTAAAAGGTTTATAAACTAGAATACTCTGCTTTTGACACTGCTCCTACTATCAATTTTTGAAGATTTCTGCCTACATACCAATTGAGACCCAATATTCCCATGCCTAAGCATACAAGGTAATTGTTTCCTCCACAATGGAATGAATTATATTCCAAATATGTTCTCCCATCCTTTGGATCTACTTGAAAAACCTTCTATTCCTCTCCTTCCATACATTCCATAGCAAGAAACTAGGGAAGGAATTCCAAATCTTGTTGAGGATAGCATTTATGAAGGGTTCCAACCTCTGATCCTCTATGGTTTTAGTAATTTCATTTTTGTTTCTATCAGAACATATGAATATTTTTTATCCCCAATCCCAAAGGGTTGACTGATCTAGTTGGATATCCATGGCCACCCACCTTTTCCAACTCGCTCAAAACAGGTTTCTAGCAATTTTGGCAATTTACTATTTTTAGTAGTTTTCAACTTCTGGGGCCATTTTGAGGGCCTAAATGAAGGTTTTTATGGATATAGATTATCAATAATAGTTGGAGTCTCTGATGAGCCCCTAAAATTAATCTCCTCAATAATATATTTCCAACGGGCTATCATTCACCTAAAACATATATCGTATGCAAAAGTGATGACCCCGAGAAGTTGATGTACTAACATACCCAAACGGAGCCCAAATGACTTTTGGTGCTTCATCTCCTAGGGTTAGGTTTTTGGATGTCTAGGGTTTTTGACATTCCTTTTTATTGTAAAAAGGCCTTCATAGCATCATTGTAATAATATTCTTTCGAATGAGCACAGTCGTCACATCTCTTCTCAAAGATAAGCCACCACCATTCCAACAAGCTTGTTTTCCGCTGCATTTTACAGTTTCAGCTTATTTCCTTATTGAATAGAAAACCATTTTTACTATATCTCTATTATTCTGTGTTAAGAATATATTAATAATCTATATTCATTTCATTATTCTCATAAAATCCGGATCAATGGTATCGTAGTGGTCTGCTCCTTGTCATCTTAATGCATGTCCCCAACGAGGTCAGGGTACAAAGAATTGGGTCTCGAGCTTGTTTCTATTGAGGAAAAAAATATCGCATGCCCAAGCGACCTCTCATGGCAGGAGAAAATAAATATGATGGGACAGGAGATCCTTTCAAAAAAATTCTTGAGGAAGCCCTCACACAACAGAGGAACGAGATGATGGATAGTTTCACGCAAATCCTTCGGTGACTACCAACACGCGACGCATCTTCCTCGAGCGGAGGTGCCGCCCCCTTCAAGGTACAAATCAACTTTGATATTCCTATATTTTAAGTTCATATAGAAACAGATGCTATAGAAAAGTGGTTGAATCTACTATAAGGGTATTTTTCTATCTATAAATTTTCGAATAGAGAAAATATTACTTTTGCACTCCTCAAAGTCGTTCCCCATGTCAAAGATTGGTGGGAAACTTTCTGTGAATAAAAAGAAATAGAGGAACCCTCATTATTTATATTCATAGCCACTTGGGAATCCTTCAGGGATTGTATTAAGGAAAAATACTACCATATCAGAAGTTATGACGACTTGTATATCAAATGGACCACACTACGGAAAGAAAGAGACCAAGTAGTGTTAGAGTTCAAAAATATCTTCCATACCTTGCACACCAAGATGGGTATCAAAGATTTAGAGAGACCTCTGGTGCTCAAGTATTTCGGTGCTCTGCATATATGCATCCATACCGAAATGGAATTTCTAGACATCTCATCCTTGGGAGCAAACTATCGATATGTTGTCAAAATCTAGCAGAAGATCAAACAAAAGACGCGGCAATTTGGACCTGGGAACCCCTCACAACAAAATCCAGGAAGGGGCGACCCCAACCCACATAAAAAGGGACAGAGAAAATATGGATAGTATCAGGACAGCCAGTCCAAGCTACAAGCAAAGGACACCATAAAGACAAATAAATATATCGGGATGTGGTGCGACTTCCATAAGAGCCCTTGGCATAACACTGTTGATTGTTGCTCAAAGCAGTCATTGGTGGCTAAAGTGAAAGCCTCTAAATCAGATGCAATTCTTACTCTGAGTCAGAACTAGAAAGGGGAAGACAGATCATTGATGCAAAACACAGTGCCATTGTTGCTACCATCAAGCTCCAGCCTGCTGAACCAGACAAGCCAAAATAAGGAGAGTGTCTCTTCCATTCACAGATGTGGGTAAATGACACCCCATTGCACTTCATCATTGATAATGGTAGCCATAAGAACCTCATCTCAATAGAGGTCATCAATGTTGCGTATGTGTTATATTCTTTGCACGAGAAGTAGTGTCTGAGCATCTGCGTCGGGCACGCAGGGGGGCGGAGCCCCCCTTACGGGGGTTTGGGGGCAGCGCCCCCGAATTTTTTTTTCGCACCGAGACGACATATTTCTGGGATGACATATTACTGGTATGACATCTTTTCGGGATGACATATTACTGGGACGACATATTTCCGGGACCACATGATATTTAGGTGGTTTTTCTGCACATGGTTTTTTGCCGATGGTTTTCTATTTCCGGTTAAGGAATTAGGGTTTTGGACTAATCCAGGTC
>JZKD02S0956684.1:1728867-1758508 GCA_000966675.3 Picea glauca | reverse complement strand
TTGTGAATGAGCGCAACCATCATATCTCTTCTTAGAGATAAGCCGCCACCATTCCAGCAAGCTTGTTTTCCGCTGCATTTTACAGTTTCAACTTATTTCCTTATTGAATAGAAAACCATTTTTACTGTATCTCTATTATTTTGTGTTAAACACATTTTAATAATCTGTATTCATTTCATTCTTCTCATAATATTCCCATGCCTAAGCATACGAGGTAATTGTTTCCTCCACAATGGAATGAATTATGTTCCAAATATGTTCTCCCATCCTTTGGCTCTACTTGAAAACCCTTCTATTCCTCTCCTTCCATACATTCCATAGCAAGAAACTAGGGAATGAATTCCAAATCTTGTTGAGGATAGGATTTCTGAAGGGATCCAACCTCTGATCCTCTATGGTTTTAGTAATTTCATTTATGTTTCTATCAGAACATCTGAATAGTGTTGCTCCCCTATCCCAAAGGGTCGACACTCCTCTACAAGTACTAAAACAATGATCTAGTGTCTCCCCTTCCTTATGGAACATCATGCATATGTATGGAACTTTAAACCCTTTCTTGATGATCCAGTCCCATGTTATGTCTTTCTAGTTCATCACTAGCCAAAGAAAGGTCGAGATCTTTGGCCACTGCATTGGGTGCCAAAACAATTTCCACACCAACAACCATAGTTTATTCTTCTTGTACCTTGAAGTTCCCATCTCCTTGATTTTCCCATCTCAAAATATTCTTACCCCTTCTTCCTTGTAGTTGTCTACTCCTTAGAGTTTCCTCCAGATATTTTCTTGTAATACATCTGGGACAAACCCCAAGTTATAAATGTACATATGTTTTATAGGTTGGTGAGCTAGGATATTTTGCACCAGAGAGCCTTTGTATATACATTTTTAGGCCAGATTTCCTATGTGATTTAGGCCAACAAGCTTAAAAAAATGTAATATGTAGTCACACTTGTTTTTATTAATAAAATACATCAATGTTGTAGACCAAGTCTGATGAAAGAGTATGGGGGGATAGGAATCCACGAGAGGGAAAAGGGGGCTAAAGAAAAGGGGCTAAGTCATGGGTCTTAAGCCAATGAATAAAATAATGTTATTCCTAAGTCATAAGCTTTGTGTTATGATTTTATCATAAGTTCCTATGGGAGTTGAATGAATTACCAAGTGGAGTCAAAGGAATTTCCTAGAGTGACAAGTGCTCATACAGAAACATGCAATATAATGTGGGGAACTTAGTGTAATTTGGATCATTCATCATTCTTCCAAATTTCACTCATCCTCGCATCCATAAACCATACCTAGGATGGAGAGTGTAAGAATAAGTTGGAGCTAATTGTTACCTAGTAAATCCTTGGTGATTTTGGTTTGAAGAAGCAAGTTGCGAGGCTTGTGGACCATTCTCTCTGGGTGAGAGAGTTGTTGAGAATTGTTTTCCCCATGTGTGGTATAGTGGGTGTTGTAACTCCTTGAGAAAAATTGTGTTCTAAGTGCTACAAAGCTCAGAGACTTCCTAGTCAGCTTGTTGCTAAATCCCTGGAAGGGAAGTAGGACAGCTTGAAGGATTTTTGTGCCTAAGCCTATGTTGTTTAATGATGTGGGTTATACCTTAGTTAGCTTAGGAGCCTTTTCCCCAGTGGATTCATATCCCCAGTTCATGGGTGACCTACTGTTGAGAGTGTATGAAGAACAAAGTTTATGTTTGGGAGGAACGTTTGAGTTCTACACGCAGTTGGTGAATTATAGAAAAATATAAGTGTTCTTTTACGGGTGTTCACATGTTGTTTATCGTGTGTGTATTTATGTTTGTTGATAATTGTATGTAATTATGCATGGTTGTGCACATTATTTTTAGTTTTTCATAAATGTTTCATATGCAAGGCATGAGAGCTAATAAATGTTTAACTTTTGGTCAAAGTTTTGTAGTAATGGCAATGTGATTCCATTTTGAGGCTTGAATCGTTGCGTGCGCTGGGAAATAGTGGTCGCACGCACACAAATGGGAATTAGTTGTCACGTGCAACATAAAGTTGGTTGCGTGTACAAGTGTTTCAATGAATTAATTATGTAGCTATAGTTGGTATCAGAAGAAGAAAAAATGTGTAGTATATTGACTCAACTTGGATTTGGGTACATTACCTTGTGATATCAAAGAAAAAATTTCAGGTTTTTGGTAATGAGGGACATTACATTGTGGTATCAGAGCTACTGGTTCAACAACAAACTTGTATGGGATAGATTTCAACATGAAGTTGGCGAGGCATGCATTTCTGTGATGGTCACAACTTGGAAATATGGAAAAATCAGCTAAGCGCATAAAATATTTTCGTGCGATAATAATTGACGATGTGCAAGAAATATTATTAGATGGGGTGTGCATACCAAAATTTGGCGATGTGTGACGCAGAGTTGGTGATGCACATAAAATATTGGTGCGCAGGCTGTGCAAACTAAAATTTTGCGTTGTATGATGTAGAGTTGGTGATGCGTGTAAAGTATTGGTGTGTGGGGTGTGCAGATTATAATTTGGTGTTGCATGATGCAGAGATGGTGATGCACATAAAATATTTGTGCACAGGGTGTGCACACTAAAATTGGGCACCACAAAGTGTAGATCTTGTTGCGTGTGCGTAATGATGATGTGTAGTGCATGCACATTGAATTATGGAAATGTGCAGTGTAGAGCTTGTGGCACGTGTGTAATGTTGGTGCGTAGTGCGTACATGTTAAATATTCACGTCACGCGAAAGTATATTGGTGGTGCGCAGGGAGTATGGGTGAACAGCATGAGTGTATTGAACATTGGCATTGCGTGGTGTATATCTTGTGATGCACACAAAATATTGGTGCCTGAAACATAAGTTGTGCACAATAAATATTGGCGTGCAACAAAAAAGTTGTGTGCACTAAATATTGGTGTGCGGTGTGGAAGTTGCGCACATTGTATATTGGTGCATGGTGCAGAAGTTGTGCGCACTTGATATTGGTGCATGGTGAGTAAGTTGCACGCACATGATACTGGTGCATGGTGTGGAATTTTTGTGCACTAGATATTATCATGTGATATAAAATTTGTGTGACCTGGATATTGGTGTGTGGCACAAAAAAAAAACTGTGCACACTAGATATTCATGCATGGTGTAAAAGTTGTGTGCAGTGATTATGGGTGTGTGATGCATGCACTACATTTTGGTGTTGCGCATGTAGAAATTGTGCATGTTGAATATGTGTGTATAATTCAGAACTGGTGCTTGTGAAGTCGATTTGGCGGTCTATCACAGCAAAAACCAGTGATTTTCTGTGAAATTCTTGTATTTTTTAATATCGTAATCTTGCAGGGCATTTTTGAGTGCCTAAAAAACGTTTTTAGGAGTTTTAATTTTTAAGACTATAAGTTCCATAAGTGCCACATACAATCTCTACAACTTAAATGAAATAACTCGGAGAGAGATTTCTAATGAACTAAATTGTTCGCAAAACAGAGCTTGTTTGAGAAAGTTACAGTTGAAACCGCACAAGATAAATTGCAGTACTAGTTTACTTATGAAGAGCATAAATCCTCGCTTAGAAGTCATTTTGGGGTGCAAGATTAATCTACGGAAATATCATGAACCATTTAATACATATGTGGAGCCATAATTGCAAGTCTTGGTACCTGAAAATGTACATGATGAGAAGTAATGTTCATGTAGCATTTAGTGTAAAAAGGGGAAAATAGTCAAAACTTTAGCAGGATGTAACTAGCATCTTGGATGTTGAATGAAGGTGAAACTTGGCCATATTTATCAAAATATGAGCATCAGGAAACCCAATTGGATTTTTTTCAAAATTCCAAAAGATTAGGTGTTTGGAGTTAAGTTCACCAGATGAAGGATGCACTTAAAGGGCATAATGGTGCATAATTTAATAGATTTGTTGAGTTTTTTTGTCTAACAAATATTATTGCATGGACATTTTACAAGATAAGGGCATAGATAGAACATGGAAGATGCGTAGATAACTTACAACCATGAATATAAAGTCAAGGGGTTGTATGTCTGTATGGGTAATGCAGGGACATAATCAAATGGGCATGGAGAAGGCAAGGACGAAAGCATGAATTTGGGGGAGACTATAAAGATTCTACAAAGAGGTGTTTAGAGCTATAACATTGATAATGAGAGGCTTATGAAAGCTAAGGAGAAACAATATGGCTTCAATATCAATTTGTTGCAGAGGTTGGAAATAATAAAGAAGAAAATGAACAAAGAGACAGAATCAAGCAAGTCAAGGAGTCATAGATATCATGCAAGAAGAGGAGAATTTGGAAGTGTTGGTAGACACCATCATCACTCACCAAGGCATTCAGTGAGAAGAGAAGACAATATTCCAAGCTTATCCCCTATCATAAAGCATAAGAGGAGGTCTGGGGTAGATGAAATATAAGGAGAAATGAACAAGATCAAGCCTCCTACCTTTGATGGTGGGCACACGAAGGATGATCATGCATACACTTGGTTGTTAGGGATGAAGAAATGTTTGTGGTTGCATAATTACTCCTCACGGGAAGAAGGAAGAATTGCAATTTATCAGCTGAAGGGAAAGACATCAATGTGTTGGGACCAACTTGTGCAAGTACAACACATTGATGAGAATAAACTCACTTGGAAGCAGTTCAAAAATCATTTTCAAAATAAATACTTGACCAAGCGTTATTATGATAGGAATATGAAGTAATTATTTGAAATTAAGCTTGGTAGTATGACCATGGATGAGTATGAGAGGATATTATTAGAGTTGTTAAAGTATGTTGATTTCATCAAGGATGAACAAGTCAAGATTCAAAGGTTCTTGAGTGGGTCACCATCAATATTCAATGACAAGATACAATATGGTTATCTCAAGACATTGGATGAAGCAATAAGGAGAGCCAAGTGCATCTATGATCAACATAAAGGAATACTTCCCAAAAGGCTTAGGAAGATAAAAAGAAAGGTAACATGTAGCATATGAAGAAGGGGAACAAGTCACCATTCTTCAAGAATAATTCTCAGGGGAAACCAACTCAAAATGAACCCAAAATGTCATAAACATTCGGGAAAAGGCCAAGAAAACAACCCATTAAATAATGGGGTTGTGAGGGAGATCATATGTATAGATATTACCCTCATAGAGGTGGAAAAGTGAGGATTCTTCACAATGTACAACAATATGATGCAATTTAGGACATGGGAAAAAAATGCCAAGGATCTATGCATCCCTAGACAACAAGCAAGTTGAATTTCAATCTCACAATATTGAAGTGGAAGGTAAGATCAATGATCAACCTATTTCTATTTTGATTAATTCAGGAGCTAGTCATAGTTATATAGATCCTAAGTTGGTGGAAATATTTCATTTTCCAAGAAGAAAACTTGGGAAATCTTGGTTGGTTCAGTTAGCTACATGAGATAAGAGAAGAATTAATAAGATGTTTAAGGAATGTCCAATGGACATGAATGGACTGAGCACAAAGGAAAATTTGAATACCATACCTTTGGGTTCATGTGATTTCTTAACTAGTATGGATTGGCTGGAAAATAATCATGCTATCCTATAATGTTATAACAACGAATTTACTTGCTTGGATGAGGAAGGGAACTTAAGAATAGTTCAAGGTATTCCAAGAGTAGTAACAATCAAAGAAATTTCATCCTTATAGCTAAATAAAAGCTTTAGGAAAGGATTATAAATATTTGCAACACATATGGAAGAAGAAACTAAAGATAAAGTGCCAAGCATTGAATACTATGTAGTCCTAAAAGAATTTGAGGATGTATTTAGAGAAATATTGGGTTTGCCACCCAAGAGAGATATTGACTTCTCTATAATTTGATTCCTGGAGCAACCTCGGTGTCCAAGACTCCTTATAGGATGAGTACACCAGAGCTGAAGGAATTGCAAATGAAACTTGAAGATATTTTGAAGAATGGGTATAAACTCCCAAGTGTCTCACCTTGGGGTGCCCCAGTACTATTTGTGAAGAAGAAGGATGGAACTTTGAGGTTGTGCATTGCTTTCAGGTAGCCGAAAAAGGTGATTGTGAAGAACAAGTAACCTTTTCCAAGGATATATGATCCTTTTTATCAGTTGAAAGATGAAAAGATATTATCCAAGATTGACCTCAGGTCAGGCTACCATCAAGTGAGGAGTAAATAGGAGTATATTAGAAAGACAACATTTAGAATGAGGTATGGCACATTATGATTTTATAATGGTGCCATTTGGTTTGTCAATGCATCAATTGTCTTTATGTGTTTGATGAATGGCATTTTCAGAAATTACTTGGATAAGTTTTTCATTATCTTCTTGGATGACATACTTATATACTCTAAGTCTTAAGAAAATAATGAACAACACTTGAGAATGGTGCTACAAGTATTGAGGGAAAATAAATTATATGCCAAGATGAGCAAGTGCTCATTTTATCAGAGGTAGATATATTATTTGGGCCATATTATTTCATAGGAAGGGATAGCAGTGGACCAAAAAAAGATAAAATCCATTCAAGGATGGAAAAAACTAAAGAATGTATCAGATGTGAGGTCATTAATGTCACTTTCATGTTACTACAGAATATTTATTGAAGGATTCTCAAGAATTGCACACCCAATCACTTTTTTGTAAAAGAAGGGTGTGAAGTTCGAGTGGAACCATTAATGTGAAGACAGATTTCAACACTTGAAGAATTTTTTGACAAGTGCACCGATCTTGAAGGTTGTTGATCCAAATAAATATTTTATTATGTTCACAGATGCATGCAAGGAAGGGCTTGGAGTATTCCTTATCCAAAATGGGTATGTGATATGTTATGAGTCAAGGAATTTGAAGGAATATGAAAATCACTATGCCACTCATTATTTAGTATTGGTAGCCATATTTCATGTCTTAAATATGTGGAGGAATTATCTTATGGGAAATAGATTTTAGTTGAGGACAGACCATAGTGGTCTGAAATATTTGTTTGGACAACAACCTTTGAATGCTAGGAAAATCATATGTCTGGAATTTCTTAGTGAGTATGACTTTGATATAAATCATATAAAAGGAAAGGATAACAAGGTGATTGTTGCACTTAGTACAAGGGTGTATGAGATGCATGATACAACCATTAGCATGTGCAAATTTGATTTAAAGGACATAATTTTGGAAGCTACAAAATTAGATCAACACTATGTGCAAACAACAAAAAAATTATAGCATGGTAATTTGCAGTAGAAAATTAAAGATAGAACACATAGAGAATTTAAAGTGAGTGAGCATATCTTCTTAAAAGAAGGATAAGATGAGTTCACTAAAATTGGGGAGTTGTCTAAAGCTGGAAGAAAGATATTGTGGACCATTTGAGATGCTTGAAAGGAATGGTCCTATTGCATAAATGATTGCACTACCTGCATCCATGTGCATACATAATGTGTTCATGTGGATTTGAATAAAAAGTATGTGCCTAATGCTAATAATTTAATTGATTGGAATGTAATTCAAGTGGAACAATAAGGATACTTTTGAGTTCCTCTAGTGTCCATATTGGACCTAAAAGTACTAAGGATGCAACCTGGGAATATGAGGATGCCATGCGAGAAGAGTATCAACATATTTTTGAATATTTTTTTATCGTACATGTGTATATAATGCATTGAGGAAAATTCATAAATAAGGGGGAGGGGAATGTAATACCCTTAGGACGAAACCCAAGTTGTAAATGTACAAATGTTTTATAGGATAGTGAGTCAATATATTTTTCTCTAGAGAGCCTTTGTATATACATTTTGAGGCCAACGTGCCTATGTGATTTAGGCCAACAAGATTAAACAAATTTAATATGTAATCACACTTGTTTTTATTAATAAAATACATCACTGTTGCAAACCAAGTCGGACGAAAGAGTATGTGGGGCTAGGAATCGATGAGATGGAAAGTGGGCTAAACAAAAGGGGATAAGTCATGGGGGCTTAAGCCAATGAATAAAATAATGTTATTCCTAAGTCATAATCTTTATGTTATAATTTTATCATAAGTTCCTATAGGAGAGGAATGGATTACCAAGTGGAGTCAAAGGGGTTCCTTAGGGTTATTGTAATGGGTTATGGGATGTCAGCCCATGTGTTTACCCATGATTAGGCCTTATTGTAAAAGTATAAATAAGTAAGAATGTAGTGTAGAAGAAGAGGAGGAAAATAGTGGAAAAAGAGGCTAAGTGCAAGTAGTTCTGAGTTGCTTTGTGCAATGGCATGCGTATGTAAGGCTCTGTGCTCAATAGAGAAGTTGGCTTTGTGCCTTGACCTAGTTTTGGGAAGGAGGATCTGGTGTGCAGTATGTAGGTCTCATGTCTAGTGCGAAGTTTGGCTCTGTGGCTTAGTGCATAGGAGCGGATGAATGTAAGAGATTGAAGAATAATAAATAAGATGAATCAGTTGGTGGATGTATCCCTACACTAAGGTGAACCATGTATATCTTGTGTATTTTTTTTTCTTTGTGCTTTGTTGGTTATGTTATGAATATTCTCAATGCTTTTCTTATTATGTATGTTAGATAGATCTGCCGATTCTTAGTGCTTAGTTGTGTTAAGAATAAATGAATGTTATATCTAACTCAGTTCTATGTGCTAAACCATCGAAGTGCTTAATCTCTATTGTTACTGTGTCAATCTATCTTAGGGTTTTTTCTGCGATGTTAATGAAGCTAATGAATTAATGCATGCCACCTTCTAAGTGTTGCTAGAATACTCTGCGAAGTGTTATTATCACAGATATGTGTCCCAGTTTGGTTACAAACACCTGAGTCCTGTAACCCCCCCTGCTTCTACCTTGGGTGAGAGTTCGCCTACTTCACAGGTGTTGTCGAAAGGGCCGATAGTTAGGGTTTTGTTGGTGCATTGTTGAAGCGTTGAACCCTGGGTCTGCCCCTATGCCAACAAATGGTTCCATTGTTGGGACCTGAAACTGTGATTGTTGAGAAATGAAGTAAAGAAAAGAGAAGCTATGTGCATAGATCTGTTGTTGTAGTGCACCGTACTCTACTTGACTTGTGAAGCTCTGTGCTAAGAAAGAAACCCGATATGAAGAAAAGAGGTAAGATCTTAAAAGTGGTAAAGCTTTGTGCTTTGATAAGAATAATATAAGTGAAAATTTTGTTTCGAAAGCATGAATTTAGGTATGTTTAATAGATTTTTTCCTATTCTGAAAGCTAGGGCGTAGTTGGAAGAAAGAGTTGATCTAAGTAAAGCTAATATAAATGAAGAAAGATATGTTATTCCTATACATAGAAAGATTTTTTGGACTAATAAGTGGATGCAGGAACCTAGAAATATTTTTTGTAGATTGCAAGTCCAGCACTATGATCCTAGTGCACAGTACAGAAGAGGTTGGGTAACATACAAGAGGAAAAGAGGATCGACATTGTGTTATAACTGCAGAAGATCGGGACATATTTCTAAGGAATGCCCTCATATAGGTCCTATTTGTCTTTGTTGTAAAATTGTTGGTCATGAGGTTGCGGATTGTCCAAGGATGATTGCTAAAGTTGAAAGGATGAACATGTGATGAGAAAAAGAAAGTCAAGAGACTAATATCATGTTAGAGGATCAAAAAGAGAAAGAATCAAAGAAATCTCAGACTATGTTATCACAGTTGAAAGAAACAATGAATGATCACAAAGATGTCAGCTTACCAGAGGTCCTGAAAGTAAAACAACACATAAGTACAAGAATATAAGACTTTTACATAGACTGTGTCTTGGATGAGGAAACACCAGTGAATATTATGGTAGAAGACACTTGGGAAATTTTTGGAAAGCCTATTGTGGTACCTTCATTGGGAAGGATAGGATTTTTTAAGGGAAATATGATAACCCTATGTGGAAGAGTTACTAATGTACCTATTATTATCCATGGAACATTGACTGAAGAGGAATTTGAAGTCATTCAGTTTGTTGAGAACAACACCCCTTTCTCACTTTTGTTAGGAAAGAATTGGATTGAGAAGGGTCAGATCAAAAGGAAAGCAGAGGAAGAAGCTACAAAAAAGAAAAAGCAAGAACTAAGGGATTTCATAGCTAGAAAAATAGACCGACTAATAGAAGAAGAAGAAGATAAGTTGAAGCAAGATAAGGCAATATAATTAGCTATCGAGGTTGAAAGAACACAGGAAGGTTTGAAGGACCTATCCTTGCAAGAAGCAAGAATAGCCACCCTGGAATTAATAAGAGAAGGGGTATTAACTTGGAACCCTTTGAGAGGACATCAACAATGTGAATTCACCACGGTAGAAGAAGATAAGAATAAGAATGGAAAGAGGATTCTAGAAACTGTTAGAGAGACTCATATTACAGGGAAGAAGGCAAGGAAGATAAATAAAAAGAAAGCCAAGTTATAAAATCTACATGAAGCTACAGAGAACAGATGGAAGACTTCACAGAATGGAACCTTGCAGGAGGCACGTTCGCAGGATTTGAACCTCGCCGGAATAACAGGACCGCACAGAATGGGACTTCATCCTGATGAAGCTATATGACTGTTGGAGGCTCCCCGACCATTAGAAAAATGCTCTAAAAAGGATAGGAAATACATTTATGGGCAGATGGACCAGTTTTGGGACTTTGATATCGTGCCATAATGAACAGATTCATATTGATGTAAGCATTCCTATTTGTTGGAAGAATTTCTTACGAGGCCCCGCTTACTTAACCTGTCGGATGCTACGTCGGGACCACTTTTTACCACCCTTGATTAACTGAGGCAATAGATAATTGATTGTGTGTTGATCTGTGTTATCTGAAACTAGAAGTCGTTGTTTGTTTATCTACTTATCCATTCACCTACCCCGACCTATTTATTTAACAGTGAGAATATCGGGAGAGCCTACTGAATTAGAGAAGTCTGTTGAGGAGATATTCCAAAAGATGATGGCCAATAAACCATTATATGAAGGAGTAAAGGCCTCATCGACTAGGGGACTGCAGGCTTCCCCTTCGATTGGATGACTTTTTAGCCGTGTTAACCCCGCAACTGATCAACAAAGTAAGTATCACAGAGATATGGCTAATGCGAAGCAGATCTCGTCGATATTACCAGACTATATCCCACCTTTGGATGGCGTGGCTAACCACGACAACATCCCATGAGACTATGAGTACACCCTGATCACTGCATACATCCTGAAAGGAATACACGTAGTTGGGAGTCATTTAGGACAGATCCCACTACTGAAGAATAGTGACTTTAATCTCGGCGAAAGAAAGAACTATGCTATGCTTGCACCCCACCGATACTTGACAAAGACAACTAGGAAGAGGCCTTTCCTGGTCTCCCAGCCATGGATTAAGGAGCTCGCACAGTCCATTGTGCTGAATGTGATGAAGATTCCCCATTTTGGTCATCACCAGGAGGTTAACTCTTGCATTAAACTCCTCTTGTCGTGTTACCATGTTATATACTTGTGGCTCGACCGACGGATTACTGTGAATCTAACGTTGATCCACTTGATTACAGGATTAAGCATGAAGGGACCTGACCCTCAATAGTTTTATCTAGGAAGGCCTCAGACCGCTCCCTAGCATAATGCATCAAGGAGGCTTACAATGATGTAGAAAAGGGAAAGCGAGGCTACAAGGTATCCTATATCTAGGATGGCATCATGTGCCTTTCTTTCCAACTCATACCTGGCAAGATCGTAAGAAATAACTTTCCCACACAGGTCACTGGGTTCATGGTGGATCTCGTAGGAAAATGTGTGGAGGGAATGCAAATGAATTGGGAGAATTACCTCGTCAATGAACTCGAGAAAGACTATTATGAAGCTTAAGATCAGGGATACAAATTCCACTTTAGCTGGATGATCGTGTTGATTGCATTTTTCACTTGGAAAATGCCTGAAGGAGACACCTTTATGGAGATTGAACCATCAGAGCCATTGGCCGCTAGGTTTTCTACCTTGTGGTGCACCAACGACATGTCGAAGCAATGGTATTCAAACCCTGTTTTCCATGCATATTATCAGCAACTGAAGGTTTCCATTGAAGAATTTCCGCGCATGACACCACACACCTTGCACCAGTATAGACCAATAGCCAAGTTCCGTGCATATTGGAATTTTATCTATATCACAGCACGCAGAGATGGGAGCAAGGAATATTTACAGTCATATTACAAGATGACAGAAGAAGACATGGAGAACATCACGAAGGAGTGGTCAGAGGATTTCCTTGTACCTATTGCTGATGAAAAACTCTTCGACACTGACATCATAGGAAGCCCCCTAGTCACCTGGGCCAAGCATATCGGACAGTCTAGTGGGACAAAGAATAAGAAGAAAAAGGAGGAAGTCCAGAATATAGAGACTGATGAGGAGGACAAAACCTCTGAAGAAAATGGATCTGGCTCACTAGAAGGAGGAGACAAAGAAAATGGACAAGGAGGAGGGGATGAAGGAGAAAAGAAAGGAGAAGGTGAAGCTACACCACCGAAAGATCCCCCTACTGAAACAGTAACACCACATAAGAGGAAGGTTTCTCTGAAGAAACCTTCAACAAGAAAAAATATGTGTGCTATCAAGCCCCAGTTAGAGGCCATGCTCATGGAGGACGACATTAGCTTGGTCCGCGGAGCCATGGAGGATGCTTCTGGGGACAATTTGCAAAGATATGGAGTAAAGAGGGATGAGTTGTATGAAAGGATTGACAAGGAACTGAAGTAAATACAAAAATCTATTCAATTGATTTGTGTTGTACCTACTATGCCTTCTTCGTCACAGGTTGCAAAATTGGGGGATGAGCCAACCTAATTAAGAAGACTTGCAGATGCGATAGAGGCTCAACTTCAGAAAATCTGGGAAGAAAAGGAGAAGGCTACAGAAGCCTTGAAACAATAGAAAGAGGAATTATTAGAGAAATTACGAGTAGCGCAGTACTACGTAACCGCCTATGAAAATGAGAGAGAAGTGTTTTGGGTGATGCTCCAGGAGGACAAAGAGAAGCTACAAAGAGAAAAGGACCGGTTGCTCGCAGATCATACTGCGGTCAAAGAAGCGGTGAATAAATCACTTCTCTTTGTGCCAGGATTGGCACAGGAGGAACAAGAGTCAGTCGAGATTCAAGTGATGAAGCTTAATGAGGCCATCCAATAGCTTCAATAGAGGATAACAGACTTGGAGATCCAAGCAGTATCGAGCACCCTACAGGAAGTGTGCGATCAGAAGGAGGAAGCCGCTAAGAACACAGTAGTAAGGATCAGAGACATCACTTCATAATGAAAACAACTAAGAAATAGAAGGGCGCATACACATGAACGCCTCGTAGAAGATACATAGCTAAGGAAACTGGAAGAACAGTTACAGGAGGCACAACAACATGCCTTCTCCATGCAGGCACAAATGAAGCTGGTCACCACAATTGAAAGAATGAAGAGGTACCACGAATAGTGTGAAGTACAACAACAAATTACTGCCATCCAGGGTAGGGTAATGGAAGTTGTGCAGAAACTACAACCTGTGCAGGATGAATTCTGCAAGGTGTTTGAAGAAATTGAAGGATAAGGCTCGCAATTGGACTAAGTGGTTGCGACAACAAAACAATGCTTGGAAGTGCCTGTTATAGAACAAATGATCCAAGAACTTGTTGAGAAGGAGGCTTAAGTGAAGCAACAAGTCGAGGTGACTCGAGTGAAGCTAGAGGCCTTCGAAGAAACATTGACCAGACTTGAGTGACTTGGGACGAGTCACAGGTGAGTTTTGGGGGCATGTTGGCCTGTTGGCATAGGGGCAGACCTAGGGTTCAACACTTCAACAACGCACCAACAAAACCCTCACTACTGGCCCTTTCGGTGACACATGTGAAGTAGATGAAGTCTCACCTGAGGTAGAGGCAGGGGTGTTTGCATGACTCAAATGTATGCAACCTAGTTGGGACACATATCTGTAATTACACCACTCTAACAGAGCACTTAGAAATTAGCATTCATCAATATTTAAACCTTATTCACATCACAGATTCAATCCCGAATTACATAACAACGAAGTATTCAACCAGATCTAACACATCTAAGCACTTAGCATATGGAAATAGAACATATCTAGCATTCATTCACATCACTAAGAAATTATCTATCATACAAGATTCATCTAAACATTCATTACTGCACTAATCTTAAATCATATGAAAAATATAACAACCATAATGCAAAAAGAAACCATAACACAGGATATATGTGGTTCACCCCAGTGTGGGGCTACGTCCACCAACTCTTCTCTTCTTTATTATCTTCTCTCAATATTCTATAATCACAGAGCCACAGGAACCCACTCCTCATAGGATAGGAGATATGAGCGCACCTCGCCATATCCTCCTTCCCCAAGCTAGGTTTAAGAACAAAGCCTTCTTACAATCACTTTCACTTAGCTCTGCAAGTATTAACACATAGTATGCACAAAGCCTCTAGATCTGCACTAAGCCAATTCTACTAAGTCTATTCACTTAGCACACTAGCCCTTTCTTACATCACCTATATTTTATTTATATATTAAAAAATGGGACTAAACATGGGTAAACCCATGGGCCGACATCCCATACCTGTTACATAAACTTCAAACCCAAAAGTTCCCTAAAAAGGGGTCGAGATTCTACGATCTCCGCTTTGACTTGCGCTCTGCCTTCAATGATCCTATCGAAGTTCCAAAAGAGGTCAAACATGACCAAGGTTCTCCAAAAATTGGTCAAGGGCCAACAGGCCCCCAACACTCACCTGTGACACGCCCCAAGTCACTCTGCTCTGGATAACTCTTCTTCAAACACCTTGATCTTGTCTCAAGCTACTTCGACCTGTTGCTTCGCCAAGGCCTCCTGCTCAACAAACTTCTGAATAAATACCTCAGTCACAGGTCCTTCCAAGCGTTGTTTGACTGTAGTGACTTCTTTTTCTAGTTCTTCTCCTCATCCTTCAATCTCCTCAAAACGTAGGCAAGCTGCATCCTAGACTGGTTTGAGCTTCTGAGTCACTTCCATGACTTTTCTCTGTATGGCATGGACCTATTGCTGAGCCATCCACTGTTATTGGGATATTTTCATTCGCTCGACCGCTAATAAGGGCTTCAACTGCGCTTGTATTGTTGTTTCTTTCTTCTTTTCTTCCTGGAGCTGCGACTCCAGTGTCTTCAATTCAGAGTCCTCGGTAAGGCGCTCATAATTCTACACACTTCGATTGCTAATATTTTTACATTCCAAGGCTAATTCCTTGATTCTCTGGACTGTGCTTCAAGTGGTTTCTTCACGCTGTTCTTGCACTTCCTACAGATTTCTTGGTACTTCTTGTAACTCCAATTCAACTACTCTCTATTGAAGTTGTTGGATGGATACAACAAGCTTCCCTACTTGAATCTCCACTGGGTCTTCTTCTATCTGTTCTAATCTTGTTACAGAGCGAAGTGCTCTGTTGACTACTTCTTTAACTCCAACCTTCTCCATGAGAAATTGTTCTTTCTGTTTCTAGATCTACGCTTTATCTTCTTCGAACTTGATTTGGAGGTCATCCTTCTCTTGTTGTGCAACTTAGCGTTGCTCTATGACTTCCTCTTGTGCTTTCTTTAGGGCCACTATGGCCTGCTATTTTTCTTCCTACACGCAACAAAGGCGAGCTTTGGTTGCATCAGCTATTCTGCGAAGTTGGGTAGGATCATCTAACAACTTTGTTTCTTCTGATGGCGGGGGCACAGTGGACACTGTGCAGCTGGAGTGAAGGGCATGTTGTACCCCTCTCAACTCTGCTTCAATTCTTTCATACATGGTTTTTTTTTTTTCTTCATTTCTCTGAAAAATATCTTCTGAGGTGTCTGATAAAGATGCGATAATGAAGTCGAAGTCATCGACCGTGAGCACGGTCTACAACTTTGGATTACTAGCTATGGAATTCTTCTGCGATGTAGGTTTCGTTGGGGAAACCTTTCTTTTCTTCGATGTCTCTACCTCTTCAAGGGGGTTCCTAGGTGGTCTTACTTCACCCTGCTTCTTCTTGTCTTCTTCCCCTTCTTTCTCTTCTTTGTCCACTTCGTCGTCTCCTCCTCCGTTAAGTGAATCTGATGCAATCTCCTATGATGTGATGCATATTTCCAAAACATATTCCTTCTTTTTCTTCTTTCTACTACTGGGTGCATCATAATCTTTGCGAGTAACCATCAGACTTCCAATGAGGTCAGGGTCAGACAGTTTTGTGTGGTTAACTAGCACTAGGATTTCTTCAGGTCACTCCTTGGTGATTTCCTCCGTGTGCTCCTCGGTGAGCTTGTAATAGGATTGAAGCTCTTCTTTATGTTCGTCCTTCCATGTAGTAATATATATAAAATGCCTATCTGCATGGAACTTTACAATTGGTTTGAACCTGTCCAAGGTGTTCGGTTTCATACGAGGAAAAGAATCAATATCCCTCGTTAATTGTAGGTAATAGGGAAAGACTCAATGGCGTTCAACTGCCATTGTTTCCCCATATCGCTCGAATACCAGAGCGTGGTGAACTTCACAGCTAGTGGCTCGAACGTCTCAATGTGAGGGAAGGTCGCTCCTTTCGACATCTCCCAAGAAATGAACTTGATGAGGATCAACATCCAGCTAAAATGGAACTCATATCCATGATCCTAAGCTTCGCGACAGTACTGTTCTAACTAGTTGACGAGGAAACTCACCCAGTTCATTTGTAATCCTTCCACGCATTTTCCTGCGAGGTCAAAAACGAAACCCGTGACCTGCATGGGTTTGTTCTTACTTACTATCTTACCAACGATCAACTGGTAGGCTAGGCACATTGCACCATTATGGATGGAGGCTACCTTGTATCCTCGCTTCCCCTTCTCAACATCGCCATAGGTGTCTTTAATATTCTGCACCAGAGCATGATCTGCAACCTTCCCTGGATAAAAGTCTTGGGGATCTGGTCCTTGCATGCTCAATCTGGTGATCCTATGGATTAGCACCGGATCGATGGTGATATGCCTATCCAACCACAAACAACCACCATGGAAGCATGACAACAGGATCTTAACGCATGCGTTAATTTATTGATTTATTCTGAAGTGTGGTATCTTCATCACATTCAAGATCGTGGAACTAGACCTCGACATGTCCATAGTCCATAACTAGGGGATGATCTTCGACTACTTCCCCTTGGTCTTGGTCAAATATGTGTGAGGTGAGAGCATGCCATAGATCTTGAGGTATCCTAGGTTATAGTCACTGATCTTCAAGGTTGGAATCCTCTCCAACTGCGGTATGACTGCTTGTATTCCCTTCGGGAGGTATGCAGTGATGACTGTGTAGTCAAAGTCCCTTACGACACTATCACGACTTACCACACTGACCAGGGGTGGGATGTAGTCAGGTAGGATGGATGGGATTAGATTCGCATTCACCAGGTCATCACGATGCTTGGTTCTTTCCTCAGTCGCAGATCGGGATGGTCCAGATCTATGAGTAGTCGATGGGGATGCTTGCACTCCTCTCATTGATGAGGCTTGGATGCCTACGAAAATCACCTTCTTGGACATGAGGTCTATTAGAATCTCTTTGATGGATTTTTTTGCTACTTTAATTTCATCTGACATGCACACTCGAGATTTGATATCTCAGGTCGGTGAAAAATATTCAATGTAACAGATTGGATGGCGAGGTCTCAATGATCACTACGTGAAATCAACTAGTTCTCGATGGGCTTGGATAATCACAATTGGAAAAAGTTTTCTTGGTGCAACGCTCAATGGGATAAATAGATATTATCGTAACAGACTCTTCCAATTGGTAGGAATGCCTCAATCAATGCAGTTCCATCCGTTATGGCGTGGTCCCAACGGTCCAAGGCTGAATGTTCTAACAATTAATGTGTTTCTAGTCGTTTTGGAGCGTCATTCTAACGATCATAATGCCTCCAATATTCATATTTGTTTGTGATGTCTAAGTGCCAATCTGTGTTGTACTAATATTCCGATGAAGTTCAAGTTTTGGAAACCTTCCTTCTGCGAAGTATTCTCTGGAACTTCTTGCAATTTTTGTAACTTTTCTCTCTTCTTGTTGAGATTTCTGGCCTTCTTTCCTATGATCTGAATCACTGGTTTCCTCTTTTCATTATCGTTCTTATATCCTGTTGGCATGATAAATTTTCAGTGAGGAGGGTCTTTCATAGAGTTCACGGGTAATACTTCTTCTCTTTATGGGGTAGGTGCTCTACTCTCTTGTACAGACATGTGTCTCCAATCTTCCTCTGTGCTTTCAACTTCGATGTCCATATATTTGGTCCTTAGTAGCTTTGAATGGTTCTCTTGTTCTTCCAGTAAGTGCACTATTCTCCTAGCCATGAAATATCTTAGTTATTTCTTTTTCTTTTCTAGATCCTCCTCTTCTTGTTTCCTTTGTATCTGATCTTTCTCAATCCATGTTTTTCCTAGAAAAATAGAAAATGGGGCGTTGTTCTCAACAAACTTAACAATCTCAAATTCTTCTTATGTCGAAGTGTCATGAGCACTCATAGATGTATGGGTAATTCTTCCACATAGGGTTATCAACTTTCCTCTAAATAATCATATTGCTCCTAATGAAGGAACCATAGCAAGATTTCCTAAAACTTCCCAAGTTCTTTATGTCATGATATTCACCTGTGTTTCCTCATATAGAGCACAGTCTATGTCGAAGTCTCCTATTCTTGTTTCTATGTACTCTTTCTCTTTTAATATCTCTAATAAATTGGTGTCTCTGTGATCATTCAAGGTTTCTTTCATCTGTAATAATACAGTCTCTGATTATTTCTGGTTCTTAGTCTCTTGATATTCCTTAGGGTTTTCTTATCTCATATTCATCTTTTAAACCTTAGAAATCATTCTAGGGAAATCCAAAACTTCATGTCCAATAGCCTTACAACAAAAGCAAATACGACCTCTACCTGGGAATTCCTTAGCAAGATGTCAAGGTCTTCTGCAACTATAGCAAATATTTAATCCTCTCTTTCTCTTGAATGATCCCCAACCTTTCCTGTACTGCGCACTTGGATCACAGTAACTAACCTGCAAAAAAACTTTTCTAGGATCCTTCATCCATTTGTTAGTCCAAACATTCTTTCTATGCATAGGAATCACATATCTTTCATTATTTCTATCAGATCTATTCATATCAACTCTTATTTCTTCTAGTTGTACCCTAGTTTTTAGATTAGGACCAAATCTATTAAACATACCTAGATCCATTCTTTCGAAATAAAAATTTTCACTTACCTTACCTTTCTCAGAGCACAAAGATTCAAAATATTACCTCTTTTCTCCATATCAGACTTCTCTTCTTAGAACAGATCTTCTCAATTTAAGTAGACTAATGTGCATTAAAGTAGCAGATCTACGCACAGAGCTTTCTTTTCTTCAGTTCCCAACAATCACAATTTCAGGTCCCGGCAACAGAACCATTTGTTGGCATAGGGATAGACCCAGGTTTCAACGCACCAAAAAGACCCTAACTACTGGCCCTTTCGGTGACACCTGTGAAGCATATGAAGTCTCACCCGAGGTAGATGCAGGGGTGTTTGTAGGACTCAAATGTCTGCAACCTAGTTGGGACATAGATATGTGATTACACCACTCTAACATAACACTTAGTAGTTAGCATTCATCAATATTTAACCCTTATTCACATCGCATATTCAAGCCCTAATTACAGAACAACGCAGTATTCAACCAAATCTAGCACATCTAAGCACTTAGCATATGGAAAGAGATCAGATATAGCATTCATTCACATCACTAAGAAATTAATCTATCACACCAGATTCATATAAACAATATGAACAATATAACAACCATAATGCACAAAGAAACCATAACACATGATATACGTGGTTCACCCCAGTGTGGGGCTACGTCCACCAACTCTTCTCTTCTTTATTATCTTCTCTCAATATTCTACAAGCACAAAGCCACAGGAACCCACTCCTCATAGGACATGAGATCTTCACATACCTCACTAGATCCTCCTTCCTTGAGCTAGGTTTAAGCACAAAGCCTTCTTACAATCACTTGCACTTAGCTCTACAAGTCTTAACACATAGTATGCACAAAGCCTCTAGCTCTGCACTAAGTCGATTCTACTAGGTCTCTTCACTTAGCACACTAGCCCTTTCTTACATCGCCTAGATTTCTATTTATATATTACAAAATGGGCCTAAACATGAGTAAACCCATGGGCCGACATCCCATACCTGTTACATAAACCCTAAACCCAAAACTGCCCTAAAAAGGGGCCGAGATCCCGTGATCTCTGCTTCGACTTGTGCTCCACCTTCGACCAGCCTGTCGAAGTTCCAAAAGAGGTCAAACATGACCAAGGTTCTCCAAATCTTGGTCAAGGGCCAACATGGCCCTCGACCAAGTTTTGAGGAAACCTTGGTCAGGTTTGGACCACTTTTGGTATTTGACAGGCTAGTCGAAGATGGGGCGCCCAGGCAAAGATGAGACCATGGATCTCACTTATTTTGCAGGCTATGTGGACCCAACAAGGGTTTCCTTAGGGTTTTTTTAATGGGTTATGGGATGTCGGCCCATCGGTTTACCCATGATTAGGCCTTATTGTAAAAGTGTAAATAAGTAAGAATGTAATATAGAAAGCGAAGAAGAGGAGGAAAATAGTGGAAAAAGAGGCTAAGTGCAAGTATTTCTCAGTTTCTTTATGCAACATAATGCGTATGTAAGGCTTTGTGCTCAATAGAGAAGTTGGCTCTATGCCTTGACCTAGTTTTGGGAAGGAGGATTTGGTGCGCAGTGCGCATATCTCTTGTCTAGTATGAAGCTTGGCTCTATGGTTTAGTGCACACAAGCGAATGAATGTAAGAGATTTAAGAATAATAAAGAAGACAAAGAAGTTGGTGGACGTATCCCTACACTGGGGTGAACCACATATATCTTGTGTCTTTGGTTTTCTTTGTGCTTTGTTGGTTATGTTATGAATCTGCTCAGTTCTTTGTTTATTATGTATGTTAGATAGATATGTCGATGCTTAGTTCTTAGTTGTGTTAAGAATGAATGAATGTTAGATCTAACTCAGTGCTATGTGATAAACGATCGAAGTTCTTGATATCTATCGTTACTGCATCAATCTATCTTAGGGTTTGTTCTGTGATGTTAATGAATCTAATGAATTAATGCATGCCACCTTCTAAGTGTTTCTAGAATACTTTCCGAAGTGTTATTATCACAGATCTATGTCCCATATTGGTTACTGACAACTGAGTCCTGTAACCCCCCCTTCCTCTACCTCGGGTGATACTTTGCCTCCTTCATAGGTGTTTCCGAAAGGGTCAGTAGTTAGGGTTTTGTTGGTGCGTTGTTGAAGCGTTGAACCCTAGGTTTGCCCCTATGCCAACAAATGGTTATGTTTCTGAGACCTGAAACTGTGATTGTTGGGAACTAAAGTAAAGAAAAGAGAAGATTTGTGCATAGATATTCTATTGTAGTGTGCAATACGCTACTTGACTTGTGAAGCTCTGTGCTAAGAAAGAAACATGATCTGAAGAAAAGAGGTAAGATCTTAAAAGAGGTAAAGCTCTGTGCTTTGATAAGAATAAGATAAGTGAATTTTTTTTTTCAAAAGCATGAACTTAGGTATGTTTAATAGATTTTGTCCTAGTCTGAAAGCTAGGGTGCAGTTGGAAAGATTTTATCTAATTAAAGCTAATAGAAATGAAGAAATATATCTTATTCCTATGCATAGAAAGAAATTTTGGACTAATAAGTGGATGCAGGAACCTAGAAAGAATTTTTGCAGATTGTAGGTCCAACATTGTGATCCTAGTGCGTAGTACAGAAGAGGTTGGGGAGCATACAAGAGGAAAAGAGGACTGACATTGTGTTAAAACTATAGAAGACCAGGACATCTTGCTAAGGAATGCCCTGGTACAAGTCCTATTTGTCTTTGTTGTAAAATTGTTGGTCATGAGGTTGAGGATTGTCCAGGGATAATAGCTAAAGTTGAAAGGATGAACATGAGACAAGAAAAATAAAGTCAAGAGACTAAGAGCATGTTAGAGGATCATAAAGAGAAAATGAATCAGAGAAATCTCAGACAATGTTATCAAAATTGAAAGAAACAACGAATGATCACAAAGATGTCATCTTCCAAGAGGTCTTGAAAGTAAAATAGCACATAAGTACACTAATAGAAGACTTTGACATAGAGTGTCTTGTATGAGGAAACACCAGTGAATATTATGACAGAAGATACTTGGGAAATTTTGGGAAAGCCTACTGTGGTACCTTCATTGGGAAGGATAGGCTTGTTTAAGGGAAATATGATAACCCTATGTGGAAGAGTTACTAATGTACCTATTATTATCCATGGAACATCGAATGAAGAGGAATTTGAAGTCATTAAGTTTTTTGAGAACAACACCCCTTTACCACTTTTGTTAGGAAAGACTTGGATTGATAAGGATCAGATAAGAAGGAAATAAAAGGAAGAAGCTACAGAAAATAAAAAAAAACAACTAAGGGATTTCATAGCAAGAAGGAGGAATACCCAAGAAGGAGAATTAACTGTTGAGGTTCAAATAATGCAAGAAGGTTTGAAGGACCTATCCATGCAAGAAGGAGGAATACCCACCCTAGAATTAATAAGAGAAGGGTTATTAACTTCAAACCCTTTGAGAGAATATCGGCAATGAGAAGTCACCACGCTAGGATAATATAAGAATAAGAATGGAAAGAGGATTCCAGAAACTATTAGAGACACTCATATTATAGGGAAGAAGGCAAGGAAGATCAATAAAAATAAATCCAAGTTAGAAAAGCTACAGGAAGCTATAGAGAACAGATGGAAGACTTCACAGAGTGGAACCTCACAGGAGGCAGGTTCGTAGGATTTGAACCTTGCCGAAACAGTAGGACCACACAGAATGGGACTTCACCCTGGCGAAGCTATATGATCATTGGAGGCACCCCAACCATTAGAATGATGCTCCAGAACAACTAGGAAACACATTTATGGGTGGATGGACTACTTTTGGGACGTTGAGACCACGCCATAATGACAGATTCATATTGATGGAAGCATTCCTATCCATTGGAAGAATCTGTTACGAGGCCCCACTTATTTAACCCGTTGGACGTTGCGCTAGGACCACTTTTTACCACCCATGATTAACTGAGCCAACATATAATTGATTGTGTGTCGAGATGTGTTATCTAAAACTAGACGTCATTGTCTGTTTGTCTATTTCTCCATTCGCCTACCCCGACCTGTCTATTTAACAGTGAGAATGTCAGGCGAAGCTATTGAATTAGAGAAGTCTATCGAGGATATATTCAAGAATTTGATGGTTGATAAACTATTATCTGAAGGAGTACATGCCTCATCGACTAGGGGACTGCAAGATTTCCCTTTGACTAGAAGACATTATGGTCATGTTAACCCCGTGACTAAGTAGCGAAGTAAGAATCACGGTGATCTGGTTAATGAGAAGCAAATCCCATTGATATTACTAGACTATATCCCACCTTTGGTTGGAGCGGTTAACCATGACAACATGCCATGCGACTATGAGTACACCTTGATCACTGTGTACATCACGAAAGGAATACGCGTAGTTGGGAGTTAGTTAGGACAGATCCCACTACTGAAGAATAGTAACTTTAATCTCGGTGACAGATAGAACTACTCTATGCTCGCACCCCACTGATACCTAACAAAGACAACTAGGAAGAAGCCTCTCCTGGTCTCCAAACCATGGAATAAGGAGATCACGTAGTCCATTGTGCTAAATGTGATGAAGATTCCCCATTTTGGCCGTCATGAGGAGATTAACACTTGCATTAAACTTGTCTTGTCGTGCTATCATGGGGGATACCTGTGGCTCGACCAACGTATTACTATGGATCCGAAGTTGATCCACTTGATTATAGGATTAAGCATGAAGGGACCTGACCCTCAACAGTTTTATCCAAGGAAGGCCTCAGACCACTCCATGGCACAACGCATCAAGGAGGCTTACAATGAAGTTGAAAAGGGAAAGAAAGGCTACAAGGTATCCTCTATCCAGGATGGCGCAGTGTGCCTAGATTGCCAACTCATAGCTGGAAAGCTCATAAGAAATAACCATCCCACACAGGTCATCGGCTTTGTGGTGGACCTCGCAGGAAAATGTGTGGAGGGAATGCAGATGAATTGGGTGAGTTACCTCGTCAATGAAATCAAGAAAGACTATCGCAAAGCTCAATATCAGGGATATGAATTCCACTTTAGCTTGTTGATCATGTTGATTGCATTTGTTGCTTTGAAAATGCCTGAAGGAGCCACCTTTCCAGAGATTGAACCATCAGAGTCGTTGGCCGCTAGGTTTTCTACCTTGTTGTACACCAACGACATGTTGAAGAAATGGCAGTCAAACGATGTGTTCCATGCGTATTATCAACAACTGAATGTTTTCATTGAAGCATTTTCACGCATGAAATTGCGCACCTTGCACCAATATAGACCAATAGCCAAGTTCCGCGCAGATCGACATTTTATCTATATCACTGAACATAGAGACGAGAGCAAGGAAGAGTTGCAATCATATTACAAGATGCCAAACAAAGACATGGATCAGATCACGAAGGAGTGTTCAGAGGAGTACCTTGTACCTGTTGCTGATGCAGAACTCTCCGACACTGACATCATAGGAAGCCCCCTAATCACCCAAGTCGAGCATGTCGGACAGTCTAATGGGATGAAGAAGAAGAAAAAGGAGGAAGTCCAAAATATAGAGACTGATGAGGAGGAAAACACCTCTGAAGAACATGGATTCATCTTTCTAGGAGGAGGAGATGAAGAAAATGGACAAGGAGGAGGGGATGAAGGAGAAAATCAAGGAGAAGGCGAAGCTACACTGCCGAAAGATCCCCATATTGAAACAGTAACATCGAAAAAGAGGAAGGCTTCTCCGCAGAAACCTTCAAAAAGAAAAAAAATACGTGCACTAACTAGCCCCAGTTAGAGGCCACGCTCATGGAGCATGACATCAGCTTGGTCCACAGAGCCATGGAGGATGCTTCCTAGGACATCTTGCAGAGATATGGAGTGAAGAAGGAGGATATGTATGAAAGGATCGAGAAGGAACTAAATGAAATACAACAAGCTATTCAATTGATCCACGATGTACCTACTGCTCCTTCTTCGTCATAGGTTGCAGAATTGGGGTATGAACCAGCCCAATTAAGAAGACTTGTATATGCGACAGAGGCTTGAATTCAAAAAATCCATGAAGAAAAGGAGAAGGCTCCAGAAGCCTTGAAATAAGAGAAAGAGGAAGTCTTAGAGAAATTAAGAGTAGTGTGGTACTACGTAACCGCCTATGAAAATGAGAGAGAAGAGTTTCAGGCATTTCTCCAAGAGGACAAAGCAAAGATACAGAGAGAAAAGGCCCAGTTGATCGCAGAGCAGACTGCGGTCAAAGAAGTGGTGAATAAATCAATTTTCTTTGTGTCAAGCTTGGCACAGGAGGAACAAGATTCAGTCGAGGTTCAAGTGGTGAAGCTCACTAAGGCCATCCAGCAGCTTCAAGCGAGGATAACGAAGTTGGAGATACAATCAGTACTGAGAACCCCAAAAGAGGTGCGTGACTAGAGGGATGAAGCCACTAAGAACACAGTAGTAAGGATCAGATCCCTCGCCTCATAATGAAAACAACTAAGCGATAGAAGCACACATACATATGATCGCCTTGCAGAAGATCCATAGATAAGGAAATTGGAAGCACAATTACAGTAGGTGTAGTAGCAAGCCTTCTTCATGCATGCACAAATGAAGCTGCTCACTGTAGTTGAAAGAATGAAGAGGTCCCAGGAATAATGCATGGTACAAAAACATATTACTACCACTTAGGGAAAGGTAATGGAAGTCACGCAAAAACTACAACCTGTGCAGGATGAAGCCTGCAAGGTGTTTGAAGAAATTGAAGGAGAAGGCTCGCAATTAGACCAAGTGGTTGTGACAACAGAACAACGCCTGGAAGGGCCTGTTACATAGAAAATGATCTGAGAACTTGTTGAGCAAGAGTCTCAGGTGAAGCACCAAGTCGAGGTAGCTTGAGTGAATCTCGAGGTCTTCAAAGCGACATTAAACATACCTGAGTGACTCGGGACAAGTCACAGGTGAGTGTTGGGGGCCTGTTGGCCCTCATCGATATTTTGAGGAAACCTTGGTCAGGATTGGACCACTTTTGGACTTCGATAGGTTGGTCGAAGATGGAGCACCCAGGAAGAGTTGAGATCGTAGATATCACTTATTTTCCAGGCTATGTGGACCCAACAAGGGGTTTCTTAGGATTTTTGTAATGGGTTATGGGATGTCAGACCATGGGTTTACCCATGATTAGGCATTATTGCAAAAGTATAAATAAGTAAGAATGTAAGGTAGAAGAAGAGGAAAATAGTGGAAAAAGAGGCTAAGTGCAAGTAGTTTTGAGTTGCTTTGTGCAACGAAATGCGTACATAAGGCTCTGTTCTCAATAGAGAAGTTGGCTCTATGCCTTGACCTATTTTTGGGAAGGAGGATTTGGTGCGCAGTGTGTAGGTCTCCTATCTGGTGTGAAGCTTGGCTCTGTGGCTTAGTGCACAAGAGTGGATGAATGCAAGAGATTGAAGAATAATAAAGAATACGAAGCAGTTGGTGGACGTATCCCTACACTGGGGTGAACCACGCATATCTTGTGTCTTTGGTTTTATTTGTTCTTTGTTGGTAATGTTATGAATTTTCTTAGTGCTTTTCTTATTATGTATATTAGCTATATTTGTCGATGCTTAGTGCTTAGTTGTGTTAAGAATGAATGAATGTTAGATCTAACTCAGTCGTATGTGCTAAACAATTGAAGTGCTTAATATTTATTTTTATTGCACCAATATATCTTAGGGTTTGTTCTGTGATGTTAATGAATCCAATGACTTAATTTATGCCACCTTCTAAGTGTTGCTATAATACTCTGCGAAGTGTTATTATCACAGATCTGTGTCCCATATTGGTTATAGACACCTGAGTCCTGTAACCCCCTCTGCTTCTACCTCGGGTGAGACTTCGCTTGCTTCACAGGTGTTGCTGAAAGGGATGGCAGTTAGGGTTTTGTTGGTGTGTTTTTGAAGCGTTAAACCCTGGGTCTGTTCCTGTGCCAACAAGTGTTAAGATAGGAACATGTGATATAATGTGGGGAACTTAGTATAATTTGGATCATTCGTCATTATTCCAATCTTTCACTCATCCTCATATCCATCATTCGTACCTTTGTTGGAGAGTGTAAGAAGAAGTTGGAGGTGTCTCTTACCTAGTAAATCCTTGTTGGTTTGGGATTGAAGAAGTAGGTTGTCATGTCTATGGATCATTCTCTCTAGGTGAGAGTGTTGTTGGGAATAGTTTTCCCCATGTGTGAGCTAGTGGGTATTGTAACTCCTTGAGAAACCTTTTGTTCCAAGTGATACAAATCTCTGAGACTTCTTGGTCAACTTGTTGTTAAATCTCTAGAAGGGAAGTGGGACATCATGAAGGACTGTTGAACAAAGAAGGGGTAACATTTCCTTGGGTGGGACAGGCTATGGAGAATGAGAGATTGTGAGTTGGGAATTGTTGTTGGTGTGTGTGCCTAGGCCTTTGTTGTTTTATGTTGTGGGTTAGACCTTAGTTGGCTTAGGATCCTTTTTTCTAGTGGAGTCATATCCC
This sequence comes from Picea glauca, assembly GCA_000966675.3. Lineage (NCBI taxonomy): Eukaryota > Viridiplantae > Streptophyta > Pinopsida > Pinales > Pinaceae > Picea > Picea glauca. Next base: position 1,730,809 of record JZKD02S0956684.1, on the reverse strand, counting down.
TAGCTCAGGGGTGACCTACTTTTAAGAGTGTATGAACAACATAGTCTACGACTGGAAGGAACATATGAGGTCTACACACATTTGGTGAATTATAGAAAAATATAAGTTTTATTTTACGTGATTTCACATGTTGTTTATCATGTCTATATTTATGTTATTTATGTTTGTTGTTAAATATATGTAATTATGCATGATTGTGCATGTTATTGTTAGTTTTGCATAATTGTTGCATATGCAGGCTATGGAAGCTAATAAATGTTAATTGTTAGTCAAATTATAGTAGTAATGGAAATGAGATTCCATCTTGAGGCTTGAATCGACACGCACACTAGGAAATAATGGTCGTTTGTGTGAAAATGGGAAACAATTGTCGTGAGCCGCGTAAGGTTGGTTGCATGTGCAGTTGTTCCAATGAATTACTTTTGCAGCTAGATATGGTATCAAAAGAAGAAAAATTATGTAGTGTGACTCAACTTGGAGCTGGGTACATTACCTTGTGATATCAAAGAAAAATTACGGGTTGTTGGTAACAAGGGACGTTACATTTCTTATCACAACATCCTATTCTATTGGCCAATATTTCCTTTTTTTCCAGCTTCTATCATATATCATCCTTTTGTTCTAGCCCTCCTACCAGTAGTGGCAGACCAACCCTCTCTAATCATGACAATATTTATCTATTGGAAATGTTCCTTCCCATCTAAGGATGGTTCATATTCCCATGCATCTTCCCAAAAGAGGGTTGACTTACCATCATGAACCTCCCATAAAATTTGTTGTTGTACCGAACCCCTGTTTGTTAGGAAATAAAATGCGAGAAAGATAAAAATAACAAGGATATGACAACATGCACACATAAATCATACACGATTTATCCTAAAAAACCCTTACGAGAAAAACCAACCAACAATAGATCTATTATTTCCCTTGGCCAAATCTAGCCAAGCCGACCAATGTCCTAGCACCGACCAAGTGATCTTTCACCCCTCAACTATTAACACATTACAATGGAGTATCACCATACTTTTAAAGGATTTCATTACATGTAATCCATAGGCTCAATACCATGGTTCATCAATACCGTGTGCCAGAAACAACCATTGTTGACCTAACAACTTTGACTCTTTCACCAAGTCAAATTTGCCTAACATCCCCCCCCTTTAAACTTGACTTGGGGTTTCCAATGAACAAATATGGCCAAACATCCTTCAAATTTAGGGTATCTGGGAATCTCGCATGCTCCCCTCTATCACCTAGGTCTACATCTAGACTTTACCGATGAAATTTTAAACCTAGGGTACGCATGCCTAACCAGGTCTTATAGTTGTATGCCCATTTACATTCAAATCCATTAATTATTATTATTATTTTTTCATTGTTGTTATCCTGGCACTAATTCCACCATTCTCTTTCCTTTCCATTCCTCTAGATCTTGATTATCACTTCTTGGTAGATCTACAAATAAACAACAAATCCAACCACACCTGACATATCCATTAGATCCATCATCCAATCCATTTATCCTTCATACACTATGATACAAAGTGGCCAAGTGATCCTTCATCGCTCATCTTTAGGCCCTCTGTAGGCACATGCACCTACCTTCCATGGATTCACCATCAACACATGGCTAGTTCTCTACTCTTTAAGTATCTCGTGGCCTTTAATGCTTCCCAAGTATTTAAAGCCTAGCTTTGTATTTCGACAACCACATATTTCTTTTCATCATCATCGACCATTACTCTGATACTAGTTGTTAGGAAGTAAAAATGCGAGAGGGATAAAAATAAAAAGAATATAGAAACATGCACACATAAATCACACAATATTTATCCTGGAAAAACCTTAGGGGAAAAACTAGCCAACAATAGATCTATTATTTTCCTTGGCCAAATATGGCCAAGATGTCCTAGCCCCAACCAAGTGAGCCTTCACCCCTCAA
>JZKD02S0956684.1:1708044-1724063 GCA_000966675.3 Picea glauca | reverse complement strand
CATTACACACAAGGTCGATGTGGATGGTGGAGAGGCAGTTGAAGTCACTGAAGGCTTTTGTTAGACAAAGAGCATGTCCGGAGGGTTCTATGGTTGAAGGATATATGCCATATCAATGCATGGTGTATATTAGTCAATATCTACCTAAATTAGTAGAAAATATGAATGTATCTCACAGTTGGCATCTCGACTGCATCAACAAATTTGAAGGGGAGGTCCTATTGGGGAAAGGTAAAATGAGGATCGTGAAAGGTAATTATTAGATGTTGACGTAGATTTAATATATTACATATTTATTAAATTATTCCTTTATTAACAATAGATAATTAATGATATTAAATTGTTATTCTATCATATAGTTTCTAGAGAGTGGGATGCTTTACATTTATGCATTGCAAACAACCTTGATTGGATGGAGCATTGGATAGAATATACTGAAGAATACTTCAGTAGGTTATCATGGGAAGGGGTGAGTAAGATCATTAAAACAGAACATCGTCATCGAGATCAATTTCCCGATCTTACATCAAGGGAAGTTGATTTAGCCTTTGGTTTAAAACATAAACATGCAAGTTAAATTTTTTACCCACATTTTCCTAGTTTTTTCCCATTTTTTCAATGTATTTGGTTTGTTTAATTTTCGAAATATATATTTAGTAAGTCCTATATGAGGACTATTAATTGGCAATGTATTTTTTACTTGTTTTCCATGTTGCAGTTGAAACATCACAATGCTATTTGGTGTAATGGTCGTAAATTTCGTATCAAAATGTTGGATGATAAGATGAAAACCTCAGATTGTGGGATAATTGCAATGTTTAAGGTCACCAACATTTCCTCTAGAAGTGACAGAAATCCAGAAGAAACTGAGAATAGGTATTATGGCCATTTGGAGGATATAATTGAGTGTGATTTTAATTCCTTTAAAACAATTTTGTTTGAGATTAAATGGTACAGGCTACAGATGCATGAACATGATCCTGAAAGAACTGTTATTGAGCATGATAATGGATTTACCATGGTTAATACAAGGGAATTTGAACCGGGTATAGAGCCTTATGTTCTTCCAAGTCAATGTGAGCAAGTATTTTACTCAAAGGTACCTGGTAAAGCAGGTTGGTCATATGTTGTTAGATATTATCCAAGAGGAAGACCAGTAAAGTATAATCATGTAGCCAAGGATGAAGATAATAACGAGGAAGAAGATAATAGCAACGAAAGTTCATCTCACTTTTCCATGGTTTTGCGTCGCACATATAGCATCTGCGTCGTAAGTTTTGTCTCTGCCATCAATTTTCGTCGATATTGCCATGATTTTGCGTCGCAACTTTCCATAGTTGTTTTTGTCTTGGCACAGTTTTTCATCCCTATTGCAATGAAGTTTCGTCGCTATTGCCATGATTTATAAGGTAAACCTATCTTTATCGTGATGACACATGGAGGGATAATTTTGTCGATGTTTCCACGAACACTTGGTTTGTGGATATAGCGACGAAAAAATAGTGACGAAAAACAGTCTTTGCTTTCATGGAAATTGCGACGGATAAGTGTGGCAATAGCAACAAAAAACCATGGAAAATTTGGTCATATGTAATAGTGGGAGGGTAAGAAATCTATGAGTCCAACCGTTCAATCTGGCTTCTAGCTTGTTAATAAATTCCTACCAATATGTATTGTAGATTGTTTTTTCCAGAAGAGGGGTCCCCAAATACTTCAAAGGAGGGGAAGGTCGATGGAATTCTAAGAGGTAGGAAATTTCTAGTTGAATCGACAAAGGAGAGTTAAAGAAAAAGACCCAAGACTTGGACATATTAATTAGAGTTCCCAATGTTTCCATGAAAACCTCCAAGATTCTCTTGATGTTCAGGGCTTCTCTTACTGAGGGTTGGCCCATTAACAATGTATCATCTACAAATTGAAGGTGCAGCAGGGGATTATCTTGGGGGTAGATGGAGATCCATTTGATTGACCCTTCAACAAGAGACATCTTAATGAAGAGCCCCAACCCTTTATCTAAATTAATATAAAGGTAAGGGAATAGAGGATCCCCTTGGCGAATGCCTCTAGAAGGTTTAAACACTTGAGAAGAGGACCCATTTATCAAAAGAAAGAAGAAGGTCAAGGATAGTAAGCTTCTAACCCAGGAAATCCAATCTAGATGAAAACAAAAGGTCGGTCATTTTGTGGAGGAAATTCCAGTTGATTTGATCATACACTTTAGAAATATCAAGCTTGATCAACATTCCTGGCTTTCCACTAGATTTAAGAGAGTGGATGGATTCATGAGTGACAAATTTCCTATATAGGATTTGTTATCCCTCAAGAAAGCCTCCATGTCCCAGAGAGATGAAATTATTCAGGAGATACTTCAACCTATTAGCGATAACCTTAGTGATAATTTTATAAATGACATTGCATACTGAAATGGGACAAAACTTATCTACAGTGGTCGCTTCACGGTCCTTGGGAATCAGGGTGATGGAAGTAGCATTAAAGGCTTTAAGGATGGATTTTGAGAATCGATATTCTTCCATGAACTCCCAAATATCTCAACCAATGATTTTCTAACAATATTGGAAGAAATATGTGGTAAAGCCATCCATCCCCGATGCTTTCCCAACAACCATTTCTTTGACCGTCGTCTCAACCTCTTCTAGAGTTATTGGTCTCATGAGACTTTAGTTCTTTTCCAGAGATAGTCTACTAGGAATGGAAGACGTAATACTCCTAATATATTCCTCCATGTTTTCCTCTAGCTCCTTGAGGAGATGGAAAAAATGATCGACTAGTTGTCTCTGAATGTCTTCATGATTCTCAAGGAACTCACCCACTACAAATTTCAAGGTTTAAATTATGTTTTGGTTCCATCTCTACAACAATGAGTTATGAAAAACCTTCATGTTTTTTTTTCCTTCTTGTACCTAACCCTGGATTTCTGGTGCCACATAATGTCCTCCTACCTATCCCTTTTATTTAATTCCAACCATAGATGCTCCCCTCAGTTTTCTATTTCCGACGAATAGCCTTCCTGCATTACCTCTTTTTGGATTCTTTCCATGTCTTCCTCCAACCATTTTTTTTCCTAAAAAATAATTCCAAACACTTTCTTCTTCCAAGTTTGGATGCGTGATATGATGTGCTTGATTCTTTGTTAGAATTGATACATCTTGGTCCCATAAAGATATGGTCTTTCCTTCCAACAATTCTCTATGTTTTGAAATAAATGTGAGTGGTTCATCCGTAATTTTTCAAATGAAAGGGATTGGGTCTGGGTTTCAAATTTATTTCCCATGTCATTGTGATGGGCCAATGATTCAAGCCATAATTTGGACAAACATCCACTGAGATAGCTTTTTGTGATTGAAAAAAACCCTTTGTTACCAAATTTTTTTCTAGGTGCACCATAATTTTCTTCTCACCACCTATTCTATTTTTCCAGGTAAAGAAATCACTACTATATGGGACATCTATGAGCCTCAACTATCCAATCAAATCCCGAATATTCATGTTTACCACATCTAATCTTCGACTCACCCTCCCCCTCCCCTCTTCTCCTTAATGAATGTTATCATGTTTAAATCCCCTCATATAATCCATTGTTGATTTTTCATGATCACTCCCAACATGTTTATTGCTTCTAGAAACTCGTTCTTTAGGGATGGAGACATTGGGCCATATGCATTGGACACATACCTCTGATCACTAGTTCCCTGGATTCAATACTTTGTTATTAACATCCTAGGCAATATGGCATAGATATCTTCTTTCAAAAGTTTTGGGTTCCAAAGAATGGTGAGCCCCCCCCGAAGCACCCTCAACCTCAATGCATACTATCTCACACCCCATCTAGATCTTTTGAGTTATCTGCTTCATCGAGATATTTTCACATTTAGTTTCTTGTAACATTACTAATTTTGTTTTTTCTTGACCAATCTTCTTCAATAATAACATATGTTTGGATGGAGCATTAAGACCTCATACATTCCAAGATATGATATTCATCTTAACATTTTCGTTGGGGATGGAAATATTTATCCGAGAGCCCTAGGGCCTGGATTGAGTCTAGCAACAAATCTCTTGTCTATTCTAACTTCTATTTATGCTATTTTCTTCCCATTTCTTCTCATCCCCTGCTATTTTTTTTTTGGGGGGGGGTGTTCATCAAATTTGTCTTTATCCCCAAGATTCCCATGGCAGATGCTTGATTTTCTTGGTTTGGCCACGTACTCTTCCCCTTTATTAGATCCCTTTGAAGCTTCCAGAGTTGTCCAACTTGCATGTTATTGACTGCATGTTCCCCATGCACTACCATCAAGGATTTGATATCCACCTCCACTTCCTCTTTATCCATATCCTGTGGGGCATCTTCACATTCTGCTTCCTGCTGTGATTCATCATTCTCATTAGACTCTTTCATTTAAATTCCCCCCTACTCTAATGGAATGGTCTCGCTGCTTTGATTTGTCTTCCCACATTTTTGAAGGTCTTTCTCTTGATGGGTGGTGACCTTCTCGACATAATTTTTACTTTGTTTCTTGACCTGGCCCCATTCCTCACCGGTCTCCCCTTCCAGGGTCTTGTATTTTTTGTTGTCTTTGACTGATGTATCTACTATTGGTTTGTTTTCTTTATGCCCTGCCTTCCTTTTACTTGGAATCTTTATAAATCCCTCAACATCTAGAGCTTCCTTGGTATTTTTTGTGTCGATTGTTGCGTTCAATGGATAGTCCCTGAACAGATGGTCATGCTCGGGACATTTTCGACATCAAAAAGGAATATGTTCATAATCTATTGTTTGAATCTAATCTATGTCTTGGTAGGAGATGATGATTGACTCTGGTAGAAACCCCACGACATTCATGTAGATGCAAATCCCTGCATAACATTTGTACCTTACCGTTTTAGTTATTTCTGAGACCTTTATGAATGACCCTAGGGTGTTTCCAATTCATTATAGGATTTCTTGCTGCCAAAATTCTTAGGGAAGCGAGTAGAGTCTGAACCAAATTAGGGCTGCCATGAAATCCTCCTTGTTAAGAGAGAATCGCTTGGTCCAATACTGCAGATGGAGACCTACAAAATTAAAAAAATATGGTCCCTCATCAAAAATTGTGTCTCTGTCTTCCATGTATGAAACTATTACTCTGAAAACACCCCTTGACCCTAATTTTAAATCCACTTCCCCTTTCATTTTCCATCGTGATTTCACCCACACCATCAAGGATTTTTCTGACAGTCAAATTTCCATGAACTTCCCTATCACGACATGATATTTCATACATTGAATGTAGTCCCTGATTCGTGTTGAGGTTACTTCATATTGAGGGTTCTCATTCATCTGGGCCAAACAACCATTTTTCAATCTCTTCTCTGGTTTCCCGCCTTGCTTGTTGCACTATCAGGGAGGTCATTTTGGCGTGGAATTTTACCTACCCCACCCATCGTTATGTCTCCTTGTGATTGGTTGGACCCCCTAACGACCACATCTTTGAAGGACTTATTGTTCCCCTATTGTGCACCTTCTATTGTTGCTTCCATTTGGATCTTTTCTCCCTCGCCCCCCATATTTATTATAAATATTTATAAAAATTAAAGATTATAATATATAAAACTATTAATTATATTTATATATCTGAAAATAAAAAATTAAAAAAATTACCTCTTACCTTTCCAACTTGTAGGAACACAAATGGATGAGATAACATAGATTGAATGTTTGGTATATGCACATTTTACTATGTTTTACGCTTAACGAAGCGGATGAGAATGGTGTGCATGCATATTTTATCAAAGCATATGAGAATGATACAGAGGATGATGTTGCTGAAAATGGTGGAGCACATATGATAGTGCTTTCAAATATTTAAGTCGTATTTTAAACGTTCTATGTTTTGGCTCTTTTCGGGGATATTATATGGGGATATTTTCTCGAACTCCAACCATAAATTGTTGTATCTGCAGATTTGAGTGGTTAATTCTGTGTAATCTGAGTGCCCCATAATTTTTTCAATACATTGAATCCATTTTTGCATTCAAAAATGCAATTTAAACAACAAAAAATTGTGATTGTGTGCATATTTATGTCACCGGATTCCAACGAAAAGGGAAAAAAACGTAGAACAGTTAGACAACGCCAATATTTAACGCGTGGATGTGATAATACAAAAGGATGGTGTGGTTTATTTTTCTTAATGATTTTGTGGTTTACTCTCACGTGAGATTCAACTCCTTGGGTTCTATATGGAATAATGAAAATGCAAATTTTGTTCACTATTTAACTATGCTTCGCCTATATAGTATACAATTGGACTATGATATTTGAATCTCTGTCTTTTGATTTTTTTTGATATGGTACAGTTTAAAAGTTTTATGTTTTTTTTACCTTTCAATAATTATCATTCAAATTAGATAATGTAATTGTTGGTGAAATCACAATTTCACATTGATTAAATCTTATTTTTGAATGTGTAAATTAATTCAGTGGCCTAAAAAAAATCACATTTTTAAATGTATAAATAAATTTATCACCCTTAAAACTTGAAATTTGGATCCTTGCACTAATGGAGAAGAACAACCACTCTTTACAGATGAAATATTATAATTTTGTAAAATAAACCATGTGTCAATGGCCTAAACATCACCTTTCACAACCCACCAATACCCAATAAAACCCTTTCCAACTAGGATTTAGCATATTCTCTCTTCTTTGAAAAAAGGGGTCGATAAAGCTTTGGAACATAACTTCATAATTCATGGACGTTTAAAGTAAACGAGGTGAAGAGCATCGACGCTACGGGTACTTCCAACAGTAATATGCATGTTTGGATATGTATGTCTCTGTATGTAGCTTAACATATACATACCATGTAATCCCAACATAATATGTTGTTTAATTTGTCACTTTTCAAAAGAATTATATGGTTCAATTTATGTAATATTTAATATTTTATAATGACTGCAATTAATGTCAAGCGTTTACTTAGGTTTTTTAACTAGTGGGTTTTTGTTTTTATGTTCAAATAAGTGAGATTCTGTACACTTGTTTATATTGTTGTTTTTACGAGTGGATCTTTCTTTTTATGTTCAAATAATTGAGAGAGACTACTTCCGAACCATTTCTTATTAAAGGAAAAATATGAATATGAGAAAAGTTGAGGTGGAGAAAACTAGTTGGTTGGCTATTTTGGTGAAATAGGTCAATGTTTCCATAAGGTAGGTACTTCTAGTAAAATCTTAGAGTTGTTGGAGTTTACTATAGTTGTGAGAAAAATTAAACAACTAAAATAATTTGCCTAATCTTGCTACATATAATTGTGAAAAAATTATATTTGAAAAGTGATAATAAAGGACTATATCCAACAGCTAGAGATTCGACTACCTTCAATGCCTAGACATATTGCGATTTCATTATTCCACATTGAATGGTATGCCATTATCAAACAAGTGAGAGCGCAGCGAAGCTGCAAGTACCTGCCCATGTTAATAAGTATTGTTGGATATGTAACAAGGGTTGAAGTAATAACTATGCGAAAGAGATCAAAGGGAAATATATGGCGTGTGAAAGTGCCTCGGAACATTTGATGGAGAAATGAAGAGATCAAAGGGAATCAGGAAAAATATTTTATATACCAGTTACAGATCTTAAAATTTCTAATTTGAAAATATGATTATGAAAAAAAAAAAAAATGTTTTTTAAAATATTTATATTATATAACTATAAAATCATCAATTTTATATATTAAAAACTTTTAAAAATAAAAATTATTAATAAACAATGCATTTCATATTATATTTTAACAATTATGTTTGTTTTTTTAAACAAATACAAAATAATATGCATATGAATTAACTAAAAACTAATAAATATGTGAATTAGTCTATATCAATATTAAATATTTATTGATTAACAAATATTTTTTATAATCTTTAGTTTGTAATGGAAATGACTCTCACTATTATAAAAATTAAAAAAAAAACTGAAATGTCATTTTCAAATTGAAATATCGTTTCTGGTAGGCGAGTTTGTCACACTCAATAAGCACGCCCTATCTAGAAGAAAAAAAACAAAAACAAAGAACACTCAATACTCACGCCCTATTTAGAAGAAAACAAGGGGAGCTGCAAAGCAGCAAGCCCCTGCCTTTTCTCAGGAATGAGAAGAAAAGGATAAGTAGAAGTTCAAGTTCAAGTGAATCCGATGCAATGCTATGCAACCTATGCATCGTGATGATCATATCTTCTGAAATTTGGCTCGAAAATGGCCGCCCACCTTCCTGTAACAGAGGTCCTACTGTTACTCCTTTGTGCTCCCTCGTTGGACTGTCAAGGCGCTAGCTCCTGTAGTGATTTTAAGGGCCGTGAACCAGCTTTGACTGATTATCCACCGATCACTGAATCTTGCTGGTTTTTGAACTAGCTTCTGTTTACTTTCCCTCTCTTTTTTCAAATTCTCGTTCTTGAACTAGCTGCTGTTCACAGGCACTCACTTGACCTCGCTCTTAGTACCTGGGGCTTACGGACGCTGTGTGATCCTTTTCCGTTGTATCTCTTCTCCTCCTTTTGGTCCACTTGACCAGCACTGATCAACTGGCGCCTGTCTACCTGCCTTCCTGTCGTTTTCTACATGCGTTAGTGGCAGACATGCTTTTGTCTCCATTAGCCTTGCACTGTTCTCGAACCTGCTACAGATCCACTGCTGCTCGGTAGGGCCCGACTACTACTTTTCATCATTGGACCGTCTCCTTCTGGTCCCTCTGTAAAGATCCAAGTGGATTGAATACTGGCTCACGAGTATTATATTATGGACTCTCTGACTAAGTCACTCATGAAGCCCTCTGACGAGTTAATCTGGGAACAGGAGGGTCTTTTTGACCAAGTAGATCTGCTTCAATCCTGTAAATCGACCCTTCCAGCCAAGCCACCTACTACCTCTACCCTTTTAGCCTCCTCTGATTTATCTACAGGGATAGATTCCCCCCCTCTGACAGCCAACTGCCGGCCTACTAGTTCTCTTCCCGGCAGCTCTCTTCCCACAAAAAACTACTCTTCCCACAGTGCTCGACAGTCTAACCACAAAGCCCCCTCCCCTGGTCACTTACCCACTTTCGGTCGAAGGGTGTGGAAACCCAAAAAAGCTATTTCGCGACTGGTTCTGGGGGACGGTGTTGGTTTTGAAGATCTGTGCAAGATGTCTACCTGCACGTTGGTGGGTCGGATCTCCTACAAGAGCCTGAGCACCATTCCTCTGGAGGATTGGATAAAGCTGAAATGGCTGCCTCTTCTTGGTTACTCTCCTGAAGTGCTTTATCTATCTAAGGGGTGGCTTGGCTTTCACTGTAAGTCGCCAGATGATGCGTCCTTGCTTCTCTCCTCTTTCTGGGTCTACGGAGGAAGCAGTATCATGCTCAAGCGTTGGAGATTGGCATTCAGTCCGGACTCAGACTACTTCCAGTACAGGCATATTTGGGTCCTCCTACCGGGCCTCCCTCTTTATCTCTGGAATGCAGATGCCCTCAGAGCTATAGGGGACTCACTCGACAGATACATTGCTCTCGACCCTCAGACTCTTGCTGGTCCGTCGCGGAAAGTGGGTAAAGTGCTGGTGGAACTGGATATCACTACTGGGCTCCCGGAATCCATTGAAATCGCTTGGAGAGGTCGGAGAGTCCTTCAGAAACTGGACTTCCTTGGGATCCCATTCCGGTGCAACCATTGTCGGGAAACCGGCCACCTCCGACACTCTTGCCCTGGTAAAGTCTCTATTGACCCTGCTGTTGACTCTGATGAATCTGATCTTCTATTAAACCCACCGGCTTATATGGAGGCCGACCCATCCCTTGCCTACCTGGATGCCCCCTCACCTGCTCCCGAGACGGTCGACACACCACTGCATAAACTTAAACAGACCTGTCCTGCACTCTTCGCTTCACTATCTGCAGCTGAAAAAGATACTTACAAAAGCTTCCACTGGCTGACTTCCCTGGGCATTGACTCCATTTCTCCTCTGGCAGAAGGGTTGCTCCCTTCACCTGAGTCACCAGACCCGTCAACTACTGTCCCCCCTCGGAACTAGATGCTCACCCACCGCCTACGACTTTGCCCTCTGACAGACCGGATTGCCCCCTCCCATCTACCTTGAAGCCGACGGCCTCCCCACTGACCTAGCTGGGTATAGGCAGACGAAAGATGATGATTTAAGTCTCTTGGACGTAATGCCCCCTCAGATTTCTTCCACCGATCCGTCAGCTTCCTTCCTAGAGCTGCCTATATTTCGGGGTAAAGAAATCATTCGCCAAGACTCTGTGGCTGGATGCTCTACCTCCAAGCTCCCGGAAACAGCAGGTAATGTCACGGTTTGGCATAGAGGCATTGCTTCTGAGATTTCTCCCCTTCAGACGCGGAGCTCCAGGAAACAGAAGGAACTCCTTAACTCTTCTCTTACAGGTTCCGACAGTCCTCCCCAGCAAGGAAAAGCACTTAGAGCATTGAAGGCTTTGGCACGTTCCAAATTATTGTTCTATCCCTAAACATATGAGGGATCGGAGGCACCCTCAAGGCGGCCTCCTTCCGTAGGTTGCTGGAGCGATCAAAACCAGATGTGATTTTCTTACAAGAAACCCTCTCGGCTGACCACTCTTCTCGAGATTTTATTTACAGATTCCGTCCTTCATGGTTCACAGTGGTAGTCAGCTCCTGTGGAAATTCTGGTGGATTGCTCGTGGCATGGGACCCCAGGATATTTGGTCTAAAGCCCTTCCATTTAAATGGTGGTATTCTTTTACTTGGTAGTTGTCTTGCTTCTTCACAGAAACTGGCATTCCTTAACATCTATGGCCCATGTTCGGACAGGAAGCGTTTCTGGTCTACATTGGCAAATAGTGGCCTCCTATCTATTCAAAATCTCATTATAGGCGGAGATTTTAATCTAATTCTTTCTGCAGCAGAAAATTGGGGAGGTGCCTACCTGCCGGGCACCTCCGAGAGATTTTATAAAGAGTTGTTTGCCTCCCATAACTTAATTGACATTGTGCCGACCAGATTGTCCCCTACTTGGCGTAACGGGAGGGCTGGCCATGAATCCATTGCAAGGAGACTTGATCGCTTTCTTGTGGCAGACAGTTATCTTACCTCCTCTGATTTGCCTTCCTCGTGGGTCGAGCACCCTTTCTTCTCAGACCACGCTCCCATTTTCCTTCAGCTGAGACCCTTGACGCGGATGTACTCGACCCCCTTCAAGTTCAACTACCATTGGCTCACTGCTGCTGATTACTCTGCGATGGTACACGCGGTTTGGAGGGATACTTGTTTTCTTTCTGAAGGAAATGCCCAGTTACGGCTTGTCTGGAAATTAAAAACCTTAAAAGATTTTTCAAAATCGTGGTATCATGACAACAGAAAACAGGATCAGTCTCGACTTGCTACTCTAGAATCCAAAATTTCTCATTACTTACAAATGTCGTCTATCGCTGTGCTAACATTGGAGGAGGCATCCAGACTGAAGACGCTCGAATCACTTAGGAAATCCATATTGATATCAGAGGAAAATGCCTGGAGGCTTCGCAGTCGTGCAACATGGCTTCAAAGTGGCGACTCTAACTCTAAATTCTTTCATAAAGTTGCAAGCCATAACAGGAATAACAAATTCATCTGGTCGATCAAAGATAGCAGTGAGGCAGACATCCGTGGACAGGATGCCATAAAGGCGGAGGCTGTTTCATACTTCAAAAATCTGTACACAGCACCCAGCAACTTAAACCTCCTGGAGCAATGTTCCACTGCCAGTCTTTACCCTTCGATTATCTCTGTTGAGGATGATACTGATCTCTACAAACCTGTTACCCTCTCTGAGCTAAAGAACATCCTTCTACACTTTAAGAAAGAGAGGAGTCCGGGCCCTGACGGATGGACATCGGAATTTTTCATACACTTTTTTGATCTTGTGGGTGAGGATCTCCTACATATGGTTGAAGACTCCCGCATAAAAGGTAAGATTCATGGTAGTCTAAATGCCACCTTTCTGGTTCTGATTCCAAAAGCCACTACATCGCTCTCCTTCAACGATTTCCGTCCGATTTCTTTGTGCAATCTCATCTACAAGTTAATCTCCAAAGTGATCTCGAACCGAATCAAGCCCTTCCTGGACAGAGGTATCTCTGCGGAACAGCTGGGCTTCTTGAAAGGCAGGAGAATTCAAGATGCTATCGGAGCCGCCCACGAGTGCATACATAGTATCAAGCAGAAAAAACAAAAGGCACTGATTTTAAAGTTAGACCTCCAAAAGGCGTTCGACTGCATTGACTGGGGGTTCTTAAGATTAGTTTTACATGCTGTTGGGTTTGAAAGCAAGTTCATACAGTGGATCCTTTCTTGTGTTACCAGCGCCAATTTTGCGGTATTGATCAACGGAGAACCTTCAATTTTCTTCAAGAGCGGCAGGGGACTCCGACAGGGGTGTCCTCTCTCCCCCTACCTGTTTATTTTGATTATGGAAGGCCTTAGCCTTCTTCTCTTCAAAAGCTTCTCCGACCATCAGTTTTCAGGTATAAAGGTTTCAAATTTTGTTAAAATCTTCCATTTTATTTTTGTTGACGATGTACTCATCCTATCCAAAGATGACCTAGCAGAATGGCTATTTATCCTAGAAGTGCTCCAAATTTACAGCTCAGCTTCGGGCCTAACTATTAATCCCTCTAATTCCTCGGTCCACTACTGGGGACTTTCCCCTGCTGAGCTTCTCCCCCTACAGATCTCCATCCCCTACACCTTTATTGACCTTAACGAGGGATTCACCTACCTTGGATTTCAGCTGAGGATGGGAGCTTCCACTCCTAGTGACTGGAATTGGCTTGTGTCCCACTTTGAAAAAAGGATCGCGTTCTGGTGCAACAAGTGGTTGTCTTTGGGAGGCCGCTACGTCTTAGTCAAATCGGTTTTGGAAAGCCTCGCTGTCTATTGGATGACACTGGAGCGTTTACCTTCTAGGACTCTAAATCTTCTTAGACGGCTGTCCTTCAATTATCTGTGGAACGACCAACCTGGCCATCACCGTTTTCACCTTTGTTGCTGGAAGTCACTGTCTAAGCCTCGGAAGGCAGGGGGCTGGGGACTAAAAAACCTCGCCTCCTTCAACTCGGCTCTCCTGGCGAGTTCCTTCTGGAGAGCAGTAACGCATGAAAGTATTTGGAACCGGATCCTCAGGGACAAGTACTTGGGAGCCAGGTCGCTCCTCCATTGGCTCAGAAGGCCTACGCTCTTGCAAAATTGGGCGTCCCCTTTTTGGAAAGGGATGGTAGCGTCATCAAAGGTGGTGCTCCATTGGCTACGGTGGAAGCCAGGAACTGGAAACAACATTCGAGTGGGTAAAGATATGATTCTTGGTATGGGGGTTTCTTCGTTACTCTCATCCTCGCTATGCGCGTGACTTGATTCCATGAATCACTCGACACTTGCCCTTGTTAACGTCCCAGGTGGTGTCAACTCTCTTCCCGACGACTGGATGGACAGCTCCGATCTGCACCTTGATGGAATGTATGCCACTGAGTGGAATCTCTACACCACAGTGCTCAAGAGAGCTGGCATCTCTCTATCTGATTCGCCGAACCTTCTTATTTGGGCCGGAGGGGATGCCTCGGGCACCTGCTCGGTTAAAAATCTCTATGCAGCGCTCCTTTATCAGCAGCATTTGATTGATGACCGATCTTAGCTGCGTCAGATCTGGGAATGGGTGATCCCAATCAAATTAAAGCTATTCATCTGGTTAGCAGGCAACGAAAATGTTCTCGCTTGGGACGCTCTTAGTCACAGAGGTTGGGAGGGCCCAGGCATCTGCCTACTGTGCAGACTTTATTCGGAGGATGTTAATCACCTGTTGGTCCACTGCCATTTCACCAAGGAAGTGTGGAACTGCTTGCTCTCACATTATTCAATTAAGGCTTCCTGGAGCGGACCAAACTTATCGGATTGCTTTTCCTCTTGGCTATCCAAAAAGTGCGCCCCTCCGACCTTGGCTGCCCATGCCTGCTAGCAGCTTTGGGCTGAGAGAAACAAGGAAACCTTTGAGAATCGCCCTCCCTCTGTTACAGCGGTTTTCCATCGAATTTTGTCAAACTTTCAGTGGCAGGCCTCCTCGATAAAGACCATTCCACAAAAAGTGTGTGATTTTACTCTGGCAGATGGCCACACTCTGGCATGCTTCGACGGAGCTGCATTGTCAAATGGACTCTGCTGCAGAGCTGGTGGATTCTTTAAATCTCATTCGAGGAGGATTACTAAGTGGTTCCTTTGCTGCGGGGAGGGTACTAATACAAAAGCGGAACTCTTGGGCTTGTGGGCCACCCTCACCTTAGCCTCCCTCTGGTCTATCAACCATCTACTTGTTCTCGGTGACTCGAGAGTCATCATTGACTGGATAAGCCAGAAAAGCAACCTTCACTCGGTCTCTATTGAAAGTTGGTTGGATAAAACGCGAGACCTATCCTCTCGCTTCACCGACATCAACTTCATTCATATTTCCAGAATTCACAACAGGGTGGCGGATGCTCTCTCAAAGAGGGCCCTCAGAGAGGCGGTGGGTAGACTCTCGGTCTTCCATTGTGACAATGGAATAGATAGTTCCATCTCCTCCTATAATATCTTTGAATGATGGATCGATCTTCTTCTCTGGTTTTAGGTACATGATTGTTTAGGCAGTCTGCTGTTTTGACTCTGCCATCCTCATACCTTACTGATCCGACTTTCATCGACCGGTTGCGCATTAGTTTCTTCTCTCTGTGAGTTTGCTGCGTGTTGACTCTGCTATCCTTTTCCTCCGGACTGACTTTCTCTTGACCGGTGCGCTTTGGTGTTTCTACTCTCAGCGAGATTGCTGTATTGTCCATTTTGCACAGGGCTGTTCGCATTGTAAATGGTTTTATAATCTTTATAAAATGGAGCAATTTTTTCTTGGAAAAAAAAGTTCAAGTGAATCCTAAGTTCAAAACAAAACTTGATAATTTATTAGTTTTTTGAAACTCAATTTTTTTTAATAGATTTTTCACTTAATATTATCATTTTTTAGGCTTCCGAATTCCAAATCGAACACGTTGTCAAGTTGCTGCCTGTAAGTGCGATCGGTGAGATAGAGACATGAACAGATCTTTGTGTCACTCTTCATGTCACTTCCCTATGTTGAATTGGTAAAAGCTTCTCAAATATTTAATTTATTACAACACCCGTTCCATAACCATGATAGTAGATAAGCATAAAAATATATGTTTATATATAGATGTATATATTTTATTGCTTTGAAATGAATTGAATGAATTATTTATATGCTCTCTCCCATGTATAAATAACAAAGGTATAAATAACAAAGGTGTAAGGACCAAAAAAAGTCAGCGCATATTATGCTTATTTACTTAATAAAAAAAATTTAGAAGATTGAGAAAACAGAAATTTAAAACACTATAATAATGGTCTAATGAAAAGTAATTAGATAGATGCTACACATTATGCTAACAATGTCATTTATAGATTTGTAGATAAAAGTTTTCTAATGGGAAAAGAGACTGAATAGCTACTCCATTGCAACACAGATCTTTTCACTCCTTTCTAGTGTAAGAGAGGATGCACATTACTTTCTTTTTCCACGGTTGATTTTTTTTTAATTTTCAGCATACTAAAAAAACAAATGTACATGTCAGTTCCAATCAATCCAAGTGTTAGTTTGAATCATATGACACAAGAGACGATGTTCATTATGAAGCAAAAGAATATTGGGCATGCAACAATCCTCCAAGTGGCTCGTTTGCACCTTCTCGAAGCTACCTTCACAAGGAGAGTAGCAATCTTCAATCCACAGACTTTCATTCATGAATTCAATCTATCAGAGGACCAGGGTTCGATCAATCATTTCATAAATAATTCTATCTATGTTTTGTCATCATGGGTTAGAAGGCATCCCCAAAAATTAATGGTTTTCTGGCTGTAATAACATGCATTGTTTAGCTACTTTTCCTTAAGTTGGTGGTTCATGATCAAGA
>JZKD02S0956684.1:1667071-1682896 GCA_000966675.3 Picea glauca | reverse complement strand
GCATTTAATCAATATAACACAACATTCCAATATTCATCTTTACCCGATAGAATTAACATAAAAAAGTAGAACATAATGCTTATATGTTTATGAAGAACTGACTAACTGATGTTGGGCCTTGACCAAGTTTTGAGGAAAAATTGGTCGTGTTTGACCACTTTTGGGACTTCGACAGGCTGGTCGAAGATGGAGCGCCCAGGCGGAGCTGAGATCACGTGATCTCACTTGTTTTGCGAGCTTGTGGACCGAGCAAAGGGTTTACTACAGATTATGTAATGGGTTATGGGATGTCGGCCCATGGGTTTACCCATGTTTAGGCCTTTTTGTAACAGTATATATAGGAAGGAATATAATGTAGAAAGTAGTAGAAGCTTAGTGCAAGCAATGTAAGAGATTTGGTTGATTGGCTATGTGCATGATATGTTAGTAAGGCTATGTGCTAGTAAGGTGTTGGCTATATGCACCATATGTTGTAAGCATTAATGTTGGCTTAGTGAAAGATATTGTAAGTTGTTTTTTGCATAAAGACTGTGTAAAGTAAGTCTCCGTGCTATCAAGGAATTGGCTTTGTGCCTTGACCTGATTTTGGGAAAGAGGATCTGGTGCGCAACGCGCATATCTTTTGTCCTATGCGGAGTTGGCTCTGTGGATTTGTGTACAGGATCAAATGAATGTAAGAATATTGAAGACTAATAAAGAAGAAGAAGAAGTTGGTGGACATAGCCCCACACTAGGGTGAAACACGTATATCCTGTGTCTTGATGTGCTTTGTGCAATGTTGTTTATATGTTTATCTGCTTAGTGGTGTTGTTATAATGTATGATGCATGCATTTGCTATCATTTCGTAGTGCTTGATGGTATTAAATATAAATGAATTCTATATCCAAGTTGATGCTATGCACTAAGTGAATGGAATTACTTGATCTTTATGGTTGTTGCGCTGATCTGTAATAAGGGTTTGATCTACGATGTGAATGGGATTCAAGAAACTAATGCATATTGTTGTTTAAGTGATCTGTTAAGTATTGTGATCACATATCTATGTTCCATCCTGGTTGTAGACACCTGAGTCATGCAACCCCCCCTACCTCTACCTCGGGTGAGACTTCATCTGCTTCGTAGAATTTGTCGAAAGGGCTGGTAGTTAGGGTTTTTTTAGTGCACTGTTAAAGCGTTGAACCCTGGATCTGTCCCTGTGCCAACAAATGGTTCTGATGCCAGGACTTGAAAATGTGATTGTTGGGAACTGAAGAAAACATATAATTTTGTGTGTAGATCTGTTGTTGTAGTGCGCAATATTCTACTTGACTTGTGAAGCTCTGTGCTAAGAAAGAAATCGGATCTGAAGAAAAGAGGTAAGATCTTAAATATTTTTTCTCTGGTAAAGGTAAGATAAGTGGAAATGTTTTCTTCGAAAGTATGAATATAGGTATGTTTGATAGATTTTGTCCTAGCCTGAATTTTAGGGCACAATTAGAAGAAAGAGTTGATCTGAATAAACTTGATATAAATAGAGAAATATATGTTATTCCTATGCATAGAAAGAAATTTTGGACTAATAAGTGGATGCAGGAACCTAGAAAGAATTTTTGCAGATTGCATATCCATCACTGTGATCCCAATTCGCAGTAAAGGAAAGGTTGGGACTCGTTTAAAAGAAAGAGAGGAATAACATTGTGTTATAATTGAAGAACATTGAGACATCTTGCTAAGGAAATCCTTGGTACAGGTCCTATTTGTCTTTGTTGTAAAGTTATTGGTCATGAGGTTGAGGATTGTCCAAGAATGATTGCTAAAGTTGAAAAGATGAACATGAGACAAGAAAAATATAAAGAAGATCAAGAGACTAAGGATATGTTATAAAATCAGAAAGAGAAAGAATCATAGACAACCCAAACTATGTTAGTACAGTTAAAAGAAGCAATGGATGACCACAAGGATGTCATTTTGTCAGAGATCTTGAAAGAAAAACATTTCATAGTTACAAGAATATAAGACTTCAACATCGATTGTGTATTGGATGAAGAAACACATGTGAACATTATGCCAGAAAGCACCTGGGAAATTTTGGGAAAGCCTGCTATGGTACCTTCATTGAGAAGGATAGGCCTGTTTAAAGGAAAGATGATAACCCTATGTGGAAGAGTTACTAACATACCTATGATTTCTCATGAAACATCGACTGAAGAAGAGTTTGAAGTCATTAAGTTTATTGAGAACAATGCCCCTTTTCCACTTTTATGAGGAAAGACCTAGATTAAGAAGGATCAAATCAAAAGGAAAGCAGAGGAGTAAGCTACAGAACAGAAAAAAAAAAGAACTAAGGGACCTCATAACTAGAAAAATAGAGCGATTAATAGAAGAACAAGAGGGTAAGTCGAAGCAACAAAGGGCAAAAGAATTAGCTATCAAAGTTGAAACAATGCAAGAAGGTTTGAAATACCTATCCATGCAAGAAGAAAGTATTTCCACCCAAGACCTAGTAAGAAAAAAGGTATTACTTTTGAACCCTTTGAATGAACATCAGCAGCGCAAAGCCACTATGCTAAGAAAAGATAAGAATAAGAATGGAAAGAGGAATATAGAGACTCAGATCACAGGAAATAAGGGAAGGAAACTCAGTAAGAAGAAATCCAATCTAGAAAAACTATAGGAGGCTCCATAAAAGAATTCGCAGGAGGCAGATCTGCAGAAGTTGAAGCTCACCGGAATAGCAGAACCATGCAGAATGGGACTTCTCCATGGTGAAGCCATATGACCATTGGAGGTGCCCCGACCATTAGAATAACACTCTGGAACAACTAGAAACATAGTTATTGACAGAAAGACCATCATTGGACCATTGGGACCACACCATAACAGACTAATTCACATTGATTGACGCATTCATGCCCGTTGGAGGAATTCGTTACGACGCTTGCTTATTTAACCCGTTGGACACTGCGTCAGGGCCACTTTTTTCCACCTGTGATTATCTGAGATAACAGAGAATCGATTGCATATCGCATTGTGATTTCTATACCTCACCATCCATTTGATTACCTTGCTTGTCCATTCGCCTATTAGATCTATTTGATTACAAGTGTGAATGTCGGGTGAACATAACGTGTTAGAGAAGTCTGTGGAGGAGATTCTCGTGGATCTCATGGTTGAGAGAGTTATGTCTGTAGGAATACATGTGTCATCGACTGGAGTATTTCAAGCATCCCTCTCGACTAGACGTCATTCCAGTTGTACTATTGAGAAGCGAAGAAAGCACCGGGATGATCTGGCTAACGCAAAGCAGATCCCTTAAGTATTTCCAAAGTTTATACCACCATTGGCTGACGTGGTTAACCGCGACAGTATCCCACGTGAATTTGAGTACACGTTGATCACGGCGTACATCCCGATGGGGGTACATGTAGTTGGACCCCAGTTAGGACACATCCCATCTCTGAAGAACAATGACTATAACCTCGGAGATAGGAAAATCTACGCGATGCTCACGCCACATAGGTATTTGATGAAGATGATTGGGAAGAGGCCACACATAGTCTTCCAGCCGTGGATTAAGTAGATCACGCAATCAATGATCCTGAATGTAATGAAGATCCCTCACTTTGGCCGGCATCAGGAAGTTAAAGTCTGCGTTAAAATCCTCCTATCGTGCTATCACTGAGGATATATATGGCTCGACAGGCCTGTCACTATGGATCCGACGTTGATCCACCTCATCACAGGACTGAGCATGTAGGGACCAGAGCCTCAATAGTTCTACCCAGGGAAGACTTCAGATCGCTCCCCGACACAACGCACAAAGGAGGATTATGGCGATGTAGAGAAGGGAAAGAGAGGCTACAAGTTAGCCTCCATACAGGATGGCATAGTGTGCCTAGCTTGTCAGATTATAGCTGGAAAGCTCGTCATAAAGAACTATCCCACCCAGGTCATTGGATTCGTAGTAGACCTCGTAGGAAAGTGCGTGGAGGGGATGCAAATGAATTGGACGAGTTACCTCGTCAATGATATGGAGAAGGATTGTCGTGAAGCACAGGATCAGGGATATGAATTCCATTTCAGTTGGTTACTAGTACTGATTGCATTTGTCGCTTGGCAGATGCCGGAAGGAGCAACATTTCCAGAAGTTGAGCCATCAGAATTGTTGGCCGCAAGGTTTTCCACCTTGTGGTATACAAATGATATGTTGAAATAGTGGCAGTCGAACGTTGTCTTCCATGCTTACTATGAACAATTGAAGCATGGTATTAAAGAATTTCCACACATGACATCGAATACATTGCACCAGTACAGACCGCTAACAAATTTCCCCATAGGGATGAGAGTAAGGAGGAATTGCCGTCCTATTATAATATGACCAACAAAGATATGGAGGAGATCACCAAAGAATGGCCAACATAGTTCCTTGTACCATTTGAGGATGCAGAACTCTCTGACCCCGACATCATTGGAAGTCCCTTGGTCACCCGGGTCAAACATGATGGACAAACTAGCATGAAGAAAAAGAAGAAAAAGGAGGAAGTGCAAAACATCGAAATTGATGACGAGGACAGTGCCTCAGAGGAAAGTAGGCCTGACTCACCCGCAAGAGGAGGAGGAGACAAAGTGAACCAAGAAGAAGGAGGGGAAGAAGGAGAAAATCAAGACAAAGGCGAAGTAAAACCGCCAAAGGATCCCCCTACTGAGGCTGAAACATCGAAAAAGAAGAAGGTTTCTCTGTAGAAACCCTCATCAAGAAAGAAGACGTGTGCCAGTAAGCCCAAGATAAAGTCCACGCTCACAGAGGACAATGTTGATCTAATCATCGCAGCTGTAGAGGATGCTTCAGAGGATATCTTGCAACGCTATGGATAAAAGAAGGAGACGTTGTATGAAATAATAGAGAAGGAGTTGAAGGAGATACAACAAGCCATCCATTCGAGCTGCGCAGTACATATTGTGCCTTCTTCGTCGAAAATTGCAGAACTAGGGGATGAGCCCACCCAATTGTGAAGATTAGTAGATGCAACAGAGGCTCGAATTCAATGAGCCCAAGAAGAAAAGGAGCAGGCTATAGAAGCCTTGAAGCAATAAAAGGAGGAGGTCTTAGAGAAACTTCGAGTTGCGCAGAAGGAGAAAGATGAAATTTGGGCGATGTTCGAGGAGGACAATGCAAAGGTAGAAAAAGAAAAAGGCCAATTTCTCACAGAGAAGACTACAAGAAAAGAGGCAGTGAATAAATCACTTCTCTCTGTGTCGGGGTTGGCACAGGAGGAAGAAGAGTCAGTCGAGATTCAAGTGGGGAAGCTCGTTGAGGCCATTCAACAGCTTCAAGCGAGAGTAATAGAGTTAGAAATCAAAGCAGTGTTGATCACTCCATAAGAAGTGCACGATTAGAGGGAGGAAGTCGCTAGGAGCATAGTTGGAAGGATCAGGGCACTCTCATCAGAATGTAAGCAATTAAGTAATCATAGTGCGCAGACCTACGAACTCCTCGTAGAAGATCCAGAGCTAAGGAAATTGGAAGCACAACTCTAGGAGGCGTAGCAGCAAACATCCACCATGCAAGCGCAGATGAATTCACTCACTGCAGTTGAGAAAATGAAGAGATCACAGGAGTAGCGTGCAGTCCAGCAACAGATTACTACCATCGAGAGAAAAGTCATGGAGGTTACATGGAGATTACAGCCGGTGCAGGACGAAGCCTGCACGATTTTTGAAGAGATTGAAGGACAAGGCTCATAGCTAGACCAAGTGGTTGCGACAGTGGAACAACACCTGGAAGGGCCTGTTACAGAGAAATTTATTCAACAGTTCACCGTGCATGAGGCTTTAGCGAAGCAGCAAGTCGAGACAACTCGAGCTAAGCGTGAGGCCTTTGAAGGAGCATTTCCTAGATCTGAGTGACTCGGGACGAGTCACATGTGATTATTGGGGGCATGTTGGCCCTTGACCAAGTTTTTAGGAAACATTGGTCACGTTTGACCACTTTTGGGACTTCGATAGGCTGGTTGAAGATGGAGCGCCCAGGCGGAGCTGAGATCATGGGATCTCGCTTGTTCTGCGGGTTTGTGGACCGAGCAAAGGGTTTACTAGGGTTTATGTAATGGGTTATGGGATGTTGGCCCATGGGTTTACCCATGTTTAGGCATTTTGTAAAATTATATATAGGAAGGAATGTAATGTAGAAAGTAGTAGAAGCTTAGTGCAAGCAATGTAAGAGATTTGGTTGATTGGCTATGTGCATGATATGTTAGTAAGACTCTATGCTAGTAAGGTTTTGGATATGTGCACCATATGTTGTAAGCGTTATTGTTGGCTTACTGCATGATATTGTAAGTTGTTTTGTGTAGACAGACTGTGTAAAGTAAGGCTTTGTGCTATCAAGGAGTTGGATATGTGCCTTGACCTAATTTTGGGAAGGAGGATTTGGTGCGTAGCACGCAAATCTCCTGTCCTCTGTGGAGTTGGCTCTATGGCTTTGTGCACAGGAGCAGATGAATGTAAGAATATTGAAGACTAATAAAGAAGAAGAATAAGTTGGTGGATGTAGCCCCACACTAGGGTGAACCACGTATATCATGTGTCTTGATGTGCTTTGTGCGATGTTGTTTATGTGTTTATCTGCTTAGTGTTGTTGTTATAATGTATGATGAGTGCATCTGATGTCATTGTTTAGTGTTTGATGGTATTAAATATAAATGAATTCTAGATCCAAGCTGATGTTATGTGCTAAGTGAATGGAAGTACTTGATCTTTATGGTTACTGTGTTGATTTTTAATAAGGGTTTGATCTGCGATGTGAATGAGATTTAAGAAACTAATGCATATTGTTTTTTAAGTGCTCTATTAAGTATTGTAATAAAACATCTGTGTCTCAGCCTAGTTGTAGACACCCGAGTCCTGCAACCCCCCTGCCTCTACCTCGGGTGAGACTTCATCTACTTCGCAGGTGTTTCTGAAAGGGCCGGTAATTAGGGTTTTTTTGGTTCATTGTTGAAGCGTTGAACCCTTTATCTGTCCATGTGCCAACAACTGCATACAAGGGATGTTCCTCCCAGCCATAGGCTTGATGTTCATTTTCTCTGAACAATAAGTCACCCTTGAGTTGAGGCATGCGTCCACAAGGAGATCTGACTCTCTTGTCCATTGTCCACACATGATGCAAGAGCATCTCTCCACGTCAGCCAGCCAGCTAGCCAGCCACGTCGAGCGCATGCATTCAAGTTGAAGAGAGGTGCAACCTCATTTAAAATTTGAATTGAATGTAATTTAATGTCTAGGCTGGTGAGCCATAAAAGCCGTGCCTTTGTGCAGGCGTTAGGTAGATCGGCTTTAATGCTAGATAAACTGAGATCTAGATCCAGATGTTGGACTAGAAAACCATTTATTGTAATTGAATAGAGTAGGTAGACCTAGAGGGAAGCGCTCGATGAGCCCCTCAGGTAAAAGAGATTTTGATATCTCATTTTGTGGTAGTTGTAAAGTTGAGTTGTAGTTGAAGAGGATCTGCGAGTAGAGAGCAGATTTGAGAAGAGCCAGAGAGAGAGCTCAGGAACACCATTGCAAATTCAGGAATTTGCCATTGTTAATATAACAGAGCAGTTTTCCTGCATTTCTGTATGTTATGTGAATGTCTGTGGGCGTTCCATTGTATGTTGTAGATGTATACTGTAGTTGTGCATTTGCAGGGTGTTTATGTGATTTCAGGTGAATGTCTTTGAGGATTCACACCAGGAGGGTGTGACAGAACGTTGCGGATTCTGATAGCTGTGCACAGAGGATGCATTTCTGAACTCTGCGGAGTCAGACAGAGACGTGCTGCGGCACAGAAACTGGAATCAACAACTCAGAGGAAGAAGACCTCAAGGTTGTTGAATACCTTGGAGGCAAGTCTGTGTATGAGAGACACAGTTGCAGACAGAATTCTGCTGTGAATTTTGTATAGCTTTGCCAAGTGGGAATTGAGCGTGGGCACAGTGGTGCATTGAAGAAGGAACTATGTTGTGATTTCAGACAGAATCCTTGAGGAGTTCTGTGAAGCTCTGCCAGGTGGGCATTGAGCGGGTGCAAGGATTTCACAGAGGAAGAACTCTGTGGTGAGTTCAGGAAGAAGGACCAGAATCACTGAGGATTCTGAGAGCTCTACCAGGAGGGCATCGAGCAAGTGCATAGGTGCACAAGGGGACAGAACTGTTGAACGTTCTATGGAGAAGATACTCCGCCAGGAGGGCGTCGAGGAAGTGTACAGATAGGCACAAAAGTAAAGAGAGCTCTTTGAGTTCTGGAAGTGAGGAAGAGTCCACTGAAGGATCTTCACTGGGTTGTTGAACACCCAGAGAGACTCAGCAAGAGGTTTCTTGAGCGAACAGAGAGCCAGGAAGGCATTTTATTCTCTATCTGTGGGAGAAAGGAAGGAAAACAAAATCCCTTAGGGGTCTGAGCGGTTGAGAAGTTCAAGAGAGACAGCGTGGTGTATGCACAAAGACTCTACAAGAGGTAGAGGTCAAATCGTCAAAGACTTGAGAGAAAAAGCTCAGGAGGAAAAGCGTCTTCGTACGCGCGCAGCGAAACTCAGATTGTGCAGTTCGCAGGAGAGAAGAGAAACAAAGGTTGAGGCCTTTGAAAGACTGAAATTCTTCCAAGTCCCGGAAGAGAGGTCAGGAAGCTCAGGTGAGAGCACAGTCGTCGTCAGATCGGGAGGAGAGAGATCTGGACCATTGATTTCCACGTCCAAGAGGTGCTCAGGAGGAGCCTATAGAAGGAGGAGACCATCAGTCGTCAGATCTCACTCAGAAATCCCGTAAGTCATTGGATTGGGAGGAGTTGCATAGAGTTTATCCTCTAGAGTAAGCGAGTAGAAGAAGTGATCTGAGCCGTCAGATCTGGAGCAGAAATCCCGTCAGCCGTCAGATTGGATAGGCGTTGCACGAGGCTCAGTAGTCGGGATATTAGCCATCGGGAAATCGGGATTCTCGAGGGCAAGAGAATCGAGACATTCCAAGTCTCGGAACACCGGAGCGATCTGGACCGTCCATTAGCAGAGACACGTGGCAAATATCGAGTGCCATCGGTACTGAGGCGCATCGGGAATCGACATTCCCGTGGACAAGAGATCGGGGAAATCCAGGTCGAAAACTCCAGCATAATCTGAGTTGTCCGTTCAGAGGAACAGGTGTCAGAGATACAAAGAGATTCGGCATAGAAGTCATCGGGAAATTGGAGTTCCTGAGGACAAAGAAGTTGGGACATTGAAAGTCTCGAAATCCCGGAGGAATCAGGACCGTCCATCTGGAAGGACATGTGGCAGCGATCAGCGTCACCGGGAAAAGTCCCGACAGGAAGTGTTGGTCGAGGTTTGAGTCATCGGGATATCGGAGATCCTGTAGACAAGTTGTTTATGCACTTTGGAATCGCGAAATGCGATACCCCGATGAGTGGGGGCCAGCTGTCAGCACATCAGGGCTGAGGAAAGAGCCATAGTGGAAGCCAGCTGTCAGTGCAACGGAGCGTCGGGATTTGGATGGTCGGGAATCCCGTAGGCATATGCATTTAGGCACTTGAAACCTCGTAGCCCGACGGGGATAAGGTTGTGGTCATGGAGTAATGGTCACGTGGACCCGGGGGCTGAGCCAAGAGGGCTAGCTAAAGTTAAAGCGCGTCAGGAATCGGAGGATCGCGGATCCAGGGGATGATTTCATTTTGACATCGAAAACCCCGAAACCCCAACAGAAGTATATGAATGCGGTCATATAGGAGAAGGTCACGTGGGCAAGGATCATAGCCTGGAGGCTAACAGGAATTGGAAAGCATCGGAATATTAGAACCCAAAACCCCGACAGGAGAAGATAAGGCTGCGGTCTTATGGGAAGTGGTCGCATGGACCAAAGGGCATAGTTGGAGGGGGTAAGGCCGGAAGGGAGCTCATCGAAGATCGGGATTTCAAGAGTGTTGGGACTCTGGACGAAGGGGAACGCGAAACCCTGAAAACCTGAAATTAAGATCAGGGAAAGAGTGTGGGCATGTGCAGAAGGTCGTGTAGATGAAATAAGGACCTGTGGATCGGGTTTTTCATATGGATTCCATTTGGAGTCCAAAGAGATAATTCGGCTCATATGAAGATTTGTACGATCCTGAGAGCGGGTGAGTCGGTGGAGGAATCCTCGCCTGTGTCAAGTGGTATCAGAGCTCATTGCTTGTCTGTATATTTCAGGCAAGAAAGGAAGAGGAAGAGGATACTCTGATACACGTCAAGTGGTATCAGAGAGGGATTATGTTTGTATATTGTAGATAGAGGAGGCAAGAGGAAGACAGAGTGCGGAGGGCTCTGTGACGATTGTTTGCAGGTAGGCAACAGTCGAGTAGAAAGTCAGTAGGACTGTAGGATGATGAAGCTAGTAGAACTCTTAGTGCGGAGTGACAACATCAGGACTGCTAGGAGAGCAGACAGAGACAACAACATGGCTAATGAAGGCCATAGGCATGCTGGGAAGAAAATCACTAGAAGAAAGCGTGCAGGGATGGATAGAGAGCTCGCTGAAATAATGGCAAAAATAGATGAGCTCGAATTGAAGCTGCGGTAGGATAAGAGGATAATTTATGTCTGTGAGCCAAAGACTGGGAGAGGTCTCGATGATGAAGAGGATGAATTAGGATCGGCTGAGGATCTCAAACACTGCCAGGAGGGCAGAGTAGAAATTCCCATTTTCCAGGAGGGCAACAGATTGAGATCATTGCGGGATCTCAAAGACTGTCAGGAGGACAGCCAGGGAATTTCACATTGCTAGCTGGGCAATGAAAGGAGATCGTTGCGGGATCTCGAAGACTGCCAGGAGGGCATCGAAAGCATCTCAGACTGCCAGGTGGGCATAGATGAAAATCTGAGACTGTCTGAAAGTCTCATGGACTCAGAGGAGAGTTCAATTCAGTAAGGAGTGCTGATGAAGATGGGATCGATTGATCTCATAGTCTGCCAGGAGGGCAGCAGAAGCATCCCATATTTCCAGGTGGGCAGGGATGAGAAGGTGAGTTTGGATCAGCCCGAGGAGCTGACAGACTAGATGAGACTATCTGAAGGTCTCATAAATTCAGGGATGGAAGTAGATCAGCAGGAGCAGCTGACAAAAGAGGTGAAATATTAGGATGATCTTTTGATGATTAGGGGAATTGGGATATTCCTACCATGTGCCCAGGAGGAGGCAGAAATTTGTGTTGCAGATGGTGCAATAGCAGAACAGTCACAGCTGACGATGACTGTCAAAGAAGAATTGGAGCATACTTTGGAAGCTGCCCAAGCAGATGAAGAGAGTGATCATTCTGAGGAGTGTCTCAACATATTCAGCCAGGAAGCTGAAAGAGTTGTAGCATTGGAGCTAGCATCAAAGGAAGCCAAGGAGCAGGCAGGCAAAGTTATCACTCCATGGGAAATGGAGCTAGAGATGCTGGAGGATTGGTTGAACAATCCAGGGCCAGCAAGAGAACTGGCAGAAGTTGAGCTGTCAGGGAAGGTGACAGAACAACAAGTCAGTCAAAGGGAGGTTGCAGAGCTGAAGTCTGCAGCAGAGTGGCAACTTGAGGCCACCGATGAAGATGAAGAAGATGGCATGGGAGATCATAGCGATCTGCCCAATTTGCAGCTGAGGAGACTGCATGAGCAGGACCAGCCACTGGAGCAGCTGGATGCAGTGATCGAAGAGATCATGGAGCTGATGATCTGATCAGCAGAAATTGCCAGCGAGGAGAGGCTGAGCAGAAAGGGATTCCTCCATCGACTCACCCACTCTCAGGATCGTACAAATCTTCATACGAGCCGAATTAGCTCTTTAGACTCCAAATGGAATCCTTGTGAAAAACCCGATCCACAGGTCCTTATTTCATCTGCACGACCTTCTGCACATGCCTGCACTCTTTCCCTGATCTTAATTTCAGGTTTTCGGGGTTTCACGTTCCCCGTCGTCAAGATTCCCAACACTCTTGAAATCCCGATCTCCGATGAGCTCCCTTCCGGCCTTAGCCCCTCCGGTTATTCCCTTTGGTCCATGCGACCGCTTCCCATAAGACCA
Source organism: Picea glauca (assembly GCA_000966675.3). Classification (NCBI taxonomy): domain Eukaryota; kingdom Viridiplantae; phylum Streptophyta; class Pinopsida; order Pinales; family Pinaceae; genus Picea; species Picea glauca. Next base: position 1,670,854 of record JZKD02S0956684.1, on the reverse strand, counting down.
CAGCCTTATCTTCTCCTGTCGGGGTTTTGGGTTCTAATATTTTGATTCTTTCCAATTCTCGTTAGCCTCCAGGCTAGGATCCTTGCCCACGTGACCTTCTCCTATATGACCGCAGTCATATACTTATGTCGGGGTTTCGGGGTTTTTGATGTCAAAATGCAATCGTCCCCTGGATCCGCGATCCTCCGATTCCCGACGCGCTTTAACTTTAGATAGCCCTCTTGGCTCAGCCCCCAGGTCCATGTGACCAATACTCCATGACCACAACCTTATCCCCGTCGGGCTACGGGGTTTCAAGTGCCTAAATGCATATGCCTACGGGATTCCCGACCATCCAAATCCCAACGCTCCTTTGCACTGACAGCTGGCTTCCACTATGGCTCTTTCCTCAGCCCTGATGTGCTGACAGCTGGCCCCAACTCATTGGGGTATCGCATTTCGCAATTCCAAAGTGCACAAACAACTTTTCTACGGGATCTCCGATATCCCGATGACTCAAACCCCGACCAACACTTCCTGTCGGGACTTTTCCCGGTGACGTTGATCACTGCCACGTGTCCTTCCAGATGGACGGTCTCGATTCCTCCAGGATTTCGAGACTTTCGATGTCCCAACTTCCTTGTCCTCAGGAACTCCAATTTCCCGATGATTGCTATGCCGACTCTCTTCGGATCTTTGACACCTGTTCCTCTGAACGGATGGCTCAGATTATGCCGGGGTTTTTGACCTGGATTTCCCTGATCTCTTGTCCATGGGAATGTCGATTCCCGATGCGCCTCAGTACTGATGGCACTCGATCTCCACCACATGTCTCTGCTAACGGACAGTCCAGATCTGATGGCTCAGATCACTTCTTCTGCGTGCTTACTCCAGAGGCTAAACTCTGCACAACTCCTCCCGATCCAACGACTTACGGGATTTCTGAGTGAGATCCGACGGCTGACGGTCTCCTCCTTCTGTAGGCTCCTCCTAAGCTCCTCCTGGACATGGAAATCAACGGTCCAGATCTCTCTCCTCCCGATCTAACAGCGACTGTGCTCTCACATGAGCTTCCTGACCTCTCTTCCGGAACTTGGAAGAATTTTAGTCTTTCAAAGGCCTCAACCTTTGTTTCTCTTCTATCCTGCAAACTCCACAATCTGAGTTTCGTTGTGCGTGTACGAAGACGCTTTTCCTCCTGAGCTTTTGCTCTCAAGTCTTTGACAATTTGACCTCTACCTCCTGTAGAGTCTTTGCGCATACACCACGTTGTCTCTCTTGAACTTCTCAACCACTCAAACCCCTAAGGGATTTTTTTTTCCTTCCTTTCTCCCACAGATAGAGAATAAAATGCCTTCCTGGCTCTCTGTTCGCTCAAGCAACCTCTTGTTGAGTCTCTCTGGGTGTTCAGCAACCCAGTGAAGATCCTTCAGTGGACTCTTCCTTACTTCCAGAACTCAAAGAGTTCTCTTCACTTATGTGCCTATCTGCACACTTCCTCGACGCCCTCCTGGCGGAGTATCTTCTCCACAGAACGTTCAACAGTTATGTCCCCTTGTGCACCTATGCACTTGCTCGATGCCCTCCTGGCAGAGCTCTCAGAATCCTCAGTGATTCTGGTCCTTCTTCCTGAACTCACCACAGAGTTCTTCCTCTGTGCACTCCTTGCACCCGCTTAATGGCCACCTGGAAGAGCTTCACAGAACTCCTCAAGGCTTCTGTCTAAACTCACAGCAGAGTTCCTTCTTCAATGCACCACTGTGCCCACACTCAATGCCCACTTGGCAGAGCTATACAGAATTCACAGTAGAATTCTGTCTGCAACTATGTCTCTCATACACAGCCTTGCCTCCAAGGTATTCAACAACCTTGAGGTCTTGTTCCTCTGAGTTGTTGATTCCAGTTTCTGTGCTGCAGCACATCTCTGTCTGACTCTGTAGAGTTCATAAATGCATCCTCTGTGCACGGCTATCAGAACCCGCAACGTTCTATCACACCCTCCTGGTGTGAAGCCTCAAAGACCACCTGAAATCACATAAACTCCCTGCAAATGCACAACTACAGTATACATCTGCAACATACAATGGAACGCCCACAGACATTCACATAACATACATAAATGCAGGAAAACTGCTCTATTATATTAACAATGGCAAATGCCTGAATTTACAATGGTGTTCCTGAGCTCTCTCTCTGGCTCTTCTCAACTCTGCTCTCTACTCGCAGATCCTCTTCAACTACAACTCAACTTTACAACTACCACAAAATGAGATATCAAAATCTCTTTTACCTGAGGGGCTCATCGAGCGCTTCCCTCCAGGTCTACCTACTCTATTCAATTACAATAAATGGTTGTCTAGTCCAGCATCTGGATCTAGATCTCAGTCGATCTAGCATTAAATCCAATCTACCTAACGCCTGCACAAAGGCATGGCTTCTATGGCTCACCAGCCTAGACATTAAATTACATTCAATTCAAATTTTAAATGAGGCTGCGCCTCTCTTCAGCTTGAATGCACGCGCTCGACGTGGCTGGTTGGCTGGCTGGCTGACGTGGAGAGATGCTCCTGCATCAACACACTCAACAACTCAATTCCTAAGTATTTATTCCAATATCAATTCCAATTTGCCAACTCTCTTTCCTTCAACCTGCACAACCCAAGGAATGAGATCCCACTTCTCTGCCACTCAGTCTCTCAGACCTTCCCACTTCCTTCTAAGGCTCCAATGTACACGATTGGCCATTAAATATCATAACTAGGGATTCCAAGAATTCTTAGTTGTTCCTTTAGAGTGCTCACAACATCCTTTTCAAGGCTCCTTATCCATTTTCTCAACAAGAAAAGAAATAATAGGCACACCACCTCATTATTATATTTAGCTCACAACTCCATCTAGATGTTACATACACCCAACCTCATTTTCATCATCAAAATCAACCCAAAAATTTGTCTTTCCATGGCTAGCATGGCTTGTGCTCTTTTCCAACACCCCACTCTCCTCTTACTACCCAAAATGAACACGTAAAAATTGTTCCCTCGTCTTACTCGGATTTCCTTCTTCTCCCTTGCTTACTTGACTCTCACTCTTACCCAAAAGGATTTCTTGACTCTCACACTTCCCCTGTGTTGTCATAACAAGGTGAGTTGACTCCCTTACACAACCTCTTACATCAATTCAATGATTGAGTGTCTAATAAGTCAAAAAATGATTAGATGGTAATGACACATTAACTCAAACAAATGACAAGGGTTTTCCCTTGGACCCCCCTTTAGCCCCCCCTCTCTTGTGGAATCATTCCCCCCCATCATTACCGTCCCTCTTGTATTGCAACCAACAATTATTATTTTTATTAGTCATTTCAATGTACAATTTACATAGTTTGGCCCTCTGCCATATCTATCAATATAGGATCTTTGACCCGGAACATACCGACTCACCAACCTAAATTGCATTTGCACAATTACATTAAAATTCATGGGAATTAAAACTGAGTATGCTACAATGTGGTTGTTGCAGAGGCAATAAATGAGATTGTGTGGCTCAAGAAGATACTAGAGGATTTGTAAGAGAAACATGTGAATGCTACTCCACTCTTGATTGACAACACTTCTACAATCAAGTTGGCCAAGAATCTTAGATTACATGATTGAACAAAATGCATCAACAAAAAGTACCATCTGATTCGACATCATGTAGAGTCGAAGACCATTCAACTGATACATTGTTCCACAAGTGAGTAAATTGCAAACATCTTCACCAAAGCGTTTGGAAGAGAAAAGTTTGAAAAGTTCATAAAGATGT
>JZKD02S0956684.1:1644659-1660260 GCA_000966675.3 Picea glauca | reverse complement strand
TTGATGAGGTTTATGTTCAAGCAACATACATTGAAGCAGGGAAAATAAGAGTTGGTGTATCAGGGGAATCATCTTCAAGGAAAGAAGACAAAAGAAAGGGGAATGAAAAGAAAGCAAGTTCATAGACCATGAAGGGAGATAAGTTCTCTTGCAAGAATTGCAATAAAGAAGGGCATGATGATGACCATTGCTAACAATTGCATCCAAAAAAGAGACCAAAATTGTTTAAAGAGAGGAAAGGGAGGAAAACAGTTGCAACAACAACACGACCAACAGACTTGGGATATGATTCAGGTGATGAAACTAAAATCACATTAGTTGGGTTGAAAGGTAAAATTGGTGATGGATATGATTCTAGAAGTAAGTTGTTTCACATAACGGTCATAATGAAACATACTAAGATCGATACATTGATAGATAGTGGATCTCAATTTAACTTGATTTCAAAGGAAGTGGTTAAACACTAAGATGCATCATAAACCTTACTCACTTAAATGTATAAGCAACAATCATAAATTGCACATAATAAAGCAATGCACTTTAATGTTTGCAACTTCATCAAAGTTTATGGATGAGGTAACGTGTGATGTGGTGCCAATAAATGAATGTGGAATGGTCTTAGGCAACCCTTATTTGTATGATCACAAAAAAATCTTCTACAAGGAACATAATCAATATCACTTAACTAAAGAAGGAAATGAATATGTTGTACATGCTCATCACTTAAAAGCAAATATGTAATATCCCTAAGGCTGAACCCAATTCTAAATGTAAATGCAAATGTACTTAAGCTGGTGAGGTGTCTGACATCATTTTGTATGCACCTTTCATGGCATAGTGTGTGCATGTACTACGCAGTGAAATGATGAAGTGTGCACATTCTAGGATATCGCGCGCAACATCTTAAGTGGGTGTGATTGTGAGGCCAGTGAGCCTTTGTGTATATTGTATGTTTTATAGGCTAGTGAGCCAGTTATTATAAGCTAGGATGCTTATGTTTTGATTAGGCCGGAGAGCCTAGATGTTAAAGGCTAGTGTGCCTATTTTTGTATATGTCTCATAATTAATATAAAATGCATCGTTGTGCGCAGAACGACCATGATAAAAGAGATGGGGGACTAAACTCCACATGTTAGGGAAAGGGAGGTGCTAAGTTAAGGAAAGGGGCTAAGCTAGGGAGCTTAAGCCAAAAATGAATATTATATTAATATTTCTTAAATATAAAGTATGGATAATTATTTTATCTTAAGTTCTAAAGTTGGGGACAAGTGGGCCAAAGTAGCTCCCAACATGACAAGTGTCAAGTTGGGGACATGTATACATATTGTTGGGAGTTAGTTCATTTCCTATCATCTTTTCCATGATTATGACCATCATTCCTTCCATCATTTTCAGTCATCCATTCAATCATCCATGAGCATGCACACACACATTGAGCTATCATTTGTATCTTCATGACAGTATCTGAACTTGTATCCATGGCCATTTTGTGAGGCTGTAGCTGGTTAGCTTGGGAATTGGATTGAAGAATCGGGTTGTCAGGTCCGTGGGATATTGAAGAGGTGGGTTGTCAGGCCCGTGAGAAATTATTTGAGTAAGAGAATTGTTGGGAATTGATTTTTTGAAGGTGCTAAACTGTAGCTATAGTGCTCTGAGACTTTCTATCCAGCCTGTTGCTGAATCCCGGAAAGGAAGTGGGGTAATTGAAGGACTGTTGAGCAGAGAAGGGGCACACTTCCTGGGTGGGACAGGCATGTGGGGAATGAGGGACTATAGGCTGTTAGTTTGAGTTGGCCCCTGTGACAGAGTCTTTCATATTTTCTATGAGCCTTTAGCCTGGTTAAGAATCCCTTTACCCGGGTGGATTTTAGTCCCATCTCGGGGGTGACTTACTGTTGAGAGTGATGAGGAATGTGGTATAAGGCTGGGAGGTTCGTAGAAGGTCTACACGCAGTTGGTGACATTATTACCAAGATAAGTGTCAATTGTGTGGTAAATTTACATGCTACATTGTTATTTACATGCTTATTTTTATGGGTTGTCATATGTGCGGTTATAATTGTGTTTATTTTTATGGGTATTTCTTGTATATGCTGCATGTATATGTTTACTATTATTTCAGTTTGAATCTGTGTATTTACAGATGTATTTGTATGTTCAGGTTTTATATATAATGCTTCCGCTAGAGTTCTGTGTGTATGTATCTTAATTGCATGCAATTCGAAAAATTTATGTGGCATAGCTCAATTGGTTGTGGGGTATGTTTCAGTATGTTCCGCAAAGAGAACAGTAAGAGTTATTTGGCATAGAGTGGCTCGACATGGATGGTCAGGGACGCTACAAATTGGTATTAGAGCTTTAGTTTTCAACGTTGAGCCTAGATGGGCCGAACAAGTTAATTTGAAGCGAAATGTCACAAAGGATTTATTTCGAAGTGGCCAAATTTCGGTTTGTAGAGCATACATGGTAAAAAAGTAACAACAATTTGGCGGAATTGGGGAAAATCCCCAATTTCTATTTTTAAATTCATGAGAAAATGGGAAAATTTGGCCAAGTGGTGAGATACTATTGTTACAATATCTGTTCTAACAAATTCAGACCTGGAATTGATCGAATTTGAAGTTACAGAGAAGCCATAACAGTTGGAGTGAGTTTTATAATTAAAATTCTCAATTCGCGAATTGATTTTTCGATAAATTCGTTCCAGAAATGTCAACCCACAACGATTTGTTTTTACAGAGGTTAAACTAGTGTTATCGGGTGAAATTGAACGAATTTCATAGTTGTAGAATGCTTATGGTAAATTGGGGAAAAAGTTAAGCAAAAACCCCAATTTTTGCAGCATAATTCACTAGGAATTGTTGCACATAAAAATGAGTGTGCATTGGAAGGCACACTAAAAATACATGATACACAGTAAAAAGCTTTTGATAGGTAAAATTCGGCACTGCACGACAAGATATTGGCGTGTTTGCGTGCGTGCTAAATTTCGGCGCTGCGTGAAAAAATGTTAATGTGTGGGCATGCGCGCTAAATTTCAGCGTTGCGCTAAAATATGTTGTTGTACAGGACCGCATGATAAATTTAGCATTGTGCAGTGTGCACACACATAATAATGACGCACGTGGTGTGCACAGTGTTGGCACAACATAGTGGAGTATGGTAGTTGCGCACGTAATGTGGGTAAATGTGGTCACACAACAATTTAGTGAATGGTGCACGCAAAGTATTGGTGCGCGATGGGGCATACTAAACTTTGGTATGGTGCAACGCGTCGAGTGAAATGCGCGTGGAATATCAGCGTGCGGTACAAAAACTCCGTGCGATGGATATTGGCACGTATTACAAAAACTACGCACGGTGGATATCAGTGTGGGGTCCCAAAAATGTGTGTGATGGGTATTGGCGCGCGACATAAAAGTAGTGCGTGAAAGTTATTGGCGCAATAGACTAGTGATACACAGTGGTTTTAAAGTGCGTGAAGCATGATTTACCTTGTCTTATTGATGCACATGGTAAATACGGGTGCGTAGATTGAAATTTGTGTGCGTTAATTCATTTGAAGGGCGAACAACATCATAAAACCAATGATTTTCTGCGACTTTTTATATCATTTGAACGCCATTTTTTTGCAGCGCATTTTTTAGGGCCTTAAGAGCATTTTTAGCAACTCAAAAACCACGAGACAGAGGTGTACCAAAAGTACACTTTGTATTTTCATCTCAAATAAAAGAGTTCCGAGAGATCTTTCTAATTGTATAAATTGTTCATCAAACGAAGCTTTTATGAGAAAGTTACAACACAAACAGTGAAGGGTGAATTTTAAGACCCCACTAACTTCAAAAAGCCATAACTTTCTTCTCCAGAATCAGATTGAGGCGCAAAAGAAGTCAATGGAAAGATATTGATCCATAGAAGACAATCCCAGAGTTCAATTGAATTTATGGGCATGTTAAACATGTTTAATATGGAAAATAAGGAACCTATAGCATATTAGTTACAATATGGTATATTGACCTAGAACTTCAGTAGGTTGTAACTAACAACCAACAGCCCAAAAGGAGATGAAACTTGGACATAGTGTCCATAAGATGTATATGAGGAAACCAAATTGATCTCCTATGAAAATTCCAAAGGAGTAGGTGCAAAAATGCATCCTTATAGAACAAATTTACACCAAGTTGAAAAATGAACAAAAATACTTATGGACAATTTTCAAATAGCCATAACTTTCTGCTCAAAACTCAGAATTGAGCATGGGAGCAGGCATTGGAAAGGTGTTGGAAAGTGGAATATAATTATCCACCCATAAAATTGATTTGGGCATTCAAGTTTCCAGGAAATTAGAAGAAAGAGTTCTGATATATTATTGAACCAAAATGATTCATATTTTTTTCATGAAATTGTTGAAACAGTTAGCCTGACAAAGTTTTGTTGGCTGCACATTTTGCAGAGTTAAAACCAAATAGATCATATCAAGATCAGCATAGAGTCCAGAGTAATGGAAGAGGCATAAGGGAATTACAACCAGGAAGATGAAATCAGAGGGATGGATGTCCATTTGGGCATGGAAGGAACAAACTCTAATGGACATGGAGATGAAAGGAATGAAAACATGAATATGGAAGAGACCATTAAAAATTTGCAGAAGGATGTCCAAAGCCATAAAGATGATAATGAAAGACTTATGAGAGCCAAGGAGCAACAACATGAATTCAACATGAAGTTATTGCAGAGCTTGAACATAATAGAAAAGCAATTGGACAAGGAGAGTGGCTCAAGCAAATCAGGAAGTCACAGGCCTTCTAATGAGAAAAGAAAATCCAGAAGTGTTAGAAGACATCACCACCACTCCCCGAGGCATTCCAATAAGACAGAACACAAAAGCTTGAGTCCATACCCTGTCATAAAGCATAAGAGGTATGGGGTGGATGAGCTACGAGGAGAAATGAACAAAATCAAACCTCCTACATTTGATGGTGAGCACAAGAAGGATGAAGATGCAGAGACATGGTTGTTGGGCATGAGAAAATATTTTCAATTGCATAATTATTCTTCTCATGCAGAAGGTAGAATTTCGATCTATCAACTCAAGGGAAAGGCATCCATGTGGTGGGATCAACTTGTGCAGGTGCAACACAATAAAGAGAAAAGTGTTACTTGGAGAGAATTCAAGAAGTATTTTGAGAAGAAATACTTTACTAAGAGATATTATGACAATAAAATGAAATAATTATTTGAACCCAAGCTGGGGTGTATGACCGTAGATGAATATGAGAGAAGGTTTTTAGAACTGCTGAAGTATGTCTCTTTCATCAAGGATGAGACAATTAATATTCAAAGGTATTTGAGTGGTTTGACATCCTTCATCAGTGACAAAATACAGTATGATGATCCCAAGACATTGGAGGAGACCATAAGGTGAGCTAAATTCCTTTGTGATCAACAAAAATCAAGGCCAACTTCCCAAAAATCTTGGGAAGATAAAAATAAATTCAAGGTGGATCAGAGGAAGAAGGGAGCTAAGCCATCATTCTTTAGAAATAATCCACAGGGACAACAAACTCCTAGAGAGCCTAGAATGATTGAAACAGGGGGTCAAAGGCCAAGGAAGCCACCTACTCAATGTTGGGGTTGTAAAGGGGATCATATGTTTAGAGATTTTCCTCACAAAGGTGAAAAAGTGAGAACTGTTTACAATGTACAACAAGCTAAAATAATGGAGGACATGGGAAGAAATGTGTCGAGGATCTATGCAGCCCTGGACAATAAGCAAACAAAGTATTAGTGACATATGATTGAAGTGGAAGGTATGATCAACAATCAAACCATTGCTATTTTAATTGATTTAGGATCTAGTCATAGTTATATAGATCGTAAGATGGTGGAAAGTCTCCATTTTCCAAGAAGCAAGCATGGGAAATCTTGGTTGGTGTAGCTAGCTACATGATCCAAAAGAAAAGTTAATGAGATGGTTAAGTCATGTCTTATGGACATGAATGGACTAAACACCAGGGAATATTTGAACATCTTGCCTTTAGGTTCCCATGACTGTCTAATTGGGATGGATTGGTTGGACCAACATCGTGTTGTGTTGGACTTTCGTAACAAGGCATTTACTTGCTTGGATGAGGAAGGAAGCCTAAGGAAAGTGCAAGGAATTCCCAGGGTAGTAACCATTAGAGAGATTTCAGCATTCTTCTGAAGAAATGTTATAGGAAAGGGTGTCAAATATTTGTAGCTCATATGGAGGAGACACCTAAAGATAAGGTGCCAAATTTGGAAGATTATGTAGTGTTGGAAGATTTTGAAGATGTGTTCAAGGAGGTACCAAGACTACCTCCAAAGAGAGACATTGATTTCTCTATAAATTTAATGCCTGGAGCAGCTCCAGTGTCAAAGACTCCTTACATAATGAGTACACCAGAGCTAAAGGAGTTGCAAATGAAACTTGAAGAGCTTTTGAAGAAGGGGTATATACACCCAAATGTGTCACCTTGGGGTGCCCCAGTCTTGTTTGTGAAAAAGAAATATGGAACATTAAGAGTGTGCATTGATTTCAGACAGTTGAATAAAGTGATTGTTAAGAACAAGTATCGTTTGCCCATGATAGATTATCTTTTTGATCAATTGAAGGATGCAAAGATATTTTCAAAGAAAGATCTCAGGTCAGGATACCATCTGGTAAGGATTAAAGAGGAAGATATTAGTAAGACCGCCTTCAGGACAAGGTATGGTCATGATGAGTTCACAATGGTGCCATTTGGGTTGGCCAATGCACCAGCTGTTTTCATGTGCTTAATGAATGGTGTTTTTCGAGAATATTTAGACAAGTTTGTCATTGTCTTTTTGGATGACATTCTTATATATTCTAAGTCAAAAGAAGAGCATGAACATCATTTGAGGATGGTTTCACAAGTATTAAGGGAGCATCAATTGTATGAAAAATTGAGCAAGTGCTCATTTTATTAGAAGCAAATTCATTATTTGGGGCATATCATTTCAAAAGATGGGATAGCAGTGGATCTTGAGAAGATAGAAGCCATTAGAGAATAGTCAGTGCCAAAGAATGTTACAGAGGTGGGATCATTCATGGGTCTTGCAGGCTACTATAGGATATTCATTGAAGGATTATCAAATATTGCACACCCAATCACTTCCTTACAAAAGGAGGGTGTGAAGTTTCAATGGAAATTGGATTGTGAAAAGAGTTTCCAACACTTGAAACAATTATTAACAAGTGCTCCAATACTAAGGATTACAAACCCAATTGAACACTTCATTGTATGCACAGATGATTGTAAATAAGGACTTGGTGGAGTCCTCACTCAAAATGAGTTTGTTATATGTTATGAATCAAGGAAGTTGAAGGAGCATGAAATAAACTATGCCACTCATGATTTGGAGTTGGCAGCCATAGTGCATGCCTTGAGGAAATGGAGACACTACCTCATGGGGAAAAGGTTTGAGCTAAGAACATAGCATAATGGTCTGAAATATTTATTTGATCAACGAACTCTAAATTCTAGGCAAAGCAGATGGTTAGAATTTCTGAGTGAATATTACTTTGATATAAAGCATATCAAGGGGAAAGAGAACAAAGTGGCTGATGCACTCAGCAGAAGAGTGCATGAAATGCATGCTACAACCATTAGCATGTACCAATCAGATTTAAAACCCAAAAGTATAGAGGCTGCCAAATCAGATTTGCAATACAAGGAATTAGTGGCAAAATTACAGCAAGGTATTTTGCAACAGGAAATTGAGGAATACAAATTAGATAACGATAAAATTCTCATGTATAGGGGCATAATTTATGTACCAAATTCTCAGGAATTGAAAAGTATGATATTGAGAGAAATGCATAATGTACCTTATGTTGGACACCCAGGATATCATAAAACTATTGCAACTGTCAAGAGCTAATATTATTGGCCAAGCATGAAGAAAGAGGTTGTTGATTTTATTTCCAGATGTTTAGAATGTCAAAAAGTAAAGGCTGAGCATAAACACCTAGCTGATTTTCTACAAACATTACCCATTCCTGAGTGTAAATGGGAAGTTGTAACAATGGATTTCATCACTAAACTTCCCAAAACAAACAAGAAACATGATTCTATCATGGTAGTGGTGGATAAGCTTACTAAAGATGCCTATTTTGTTCCAGTTAAGCTCACTCACAAGGAAACAAACATTGTTGGTGTTTATATGAAATAAATTGATAGATTACATGGCATACCTAAGACAATTGTGTTTGACAGAGATCTAAAATTTACCTCAAAATTTTGGAAGGGATTATTTAATGGATTTGGAACAAATTTGAATTTTAGTACATCTTAATCAGATGGTCAAACAGAGAGGGTGAATCAAGTGATTGCAGATATGTTAAGGATGTATGTGATGGATAAACCATCAAAATGGGAAGACTACCTACACTTGATAGATTTTTCTTATAACAATGGGTACCAAGCATCTCTAAAGATGAGCCCATTTGAAGCACTTTATGGTAGAAAGTGCAACACACCAGTAAGTTGGGATAACCTAGTAGACAGAGCAGTGGTTGGGCCAGATTTGCTTAGGGAAATGGAGGAGCAAATGATAAAAATAAAATAAAATTTAAAGGCTGCCCAAGATAGGCAGAAAAGTTATGTTGATAAGCGAAGAACTCACAGGGAATTTAAAGTGGGTGATCATGTATTCTTGAAAGTGAAAACCAACAGAAGTTCCTTGAAGTTGGGAAATTGTTCAAAGTTCACAGCTCACTATTGTGGGTCGTTTGAAATCCTAGAGAGGATTTGTCCAGTTGCTTATATGATTGCATTTCCTACATCTATGTCTGTTCATAATGTATTCCATGTATATTTTCTCAAGAAATATATACCTGATGCTAATCATGTTATTGATTGGAATGTGATTTAGGTGGAACAAGAAGGCGCTTTCCAAGTGCATCCGATACACATTTTGGACCAAAAAATCAAACAGCTCTGGAATCGATCCATAGGGCTTGTAAAGGTCCAATGGACCTGGTACGGTCCAGAGAACACTACTTGGGAACATGAGGATGCAATGCGGGAAAAATACCCGCATCTTTTTGATGATTTTTGAAATTTTGTTGCACATGGGTACATGATGCACTGAGGACAGTGCATAAATAAGGGGATGGGATTGTAATATCCCTAAGGTTGAACCCAATTGTAAATGTAAATGAAAAATGTACTTAAGTTGGTGAGCTGTCTGACATAATTTTGTTTGCACCTTTCATGGCATAGTGCATGCATGTACTATGCAATGAAATGAAGAAGTGTGCACATTCCAGGATACTGCACACATCATCTTAAGTACGGACGATTGTGAGGCTAGTGAGACTTTGTGTATATGGTATGTTTTATAGGCTGGTGAGCCAATTATTATAAGCTAGTATGCTTATGTTTTGATTAGGTCAGAGAGCCTAGATGTTAAAGGCTAGTGCGCCTATTTTTGTATATGTATCATAATTAATATAAAATACATCGTTGCGCACATACCGACCATAATAAAAGAGATGGGGGAATAAACTCCACATGTTAGGTAAAGGGAGGGGCTAAGTTAAGGAAAGGGGCTAAGCTAGGGAGCTAAAGCCAAAAAGGAATATTATATTAATATTTCTTAAATATAAAGTATGGATAATTATTTTATCCTAAGTTCTAAAGTTGGGAACAAGTGGGCCAAAGTAGCTCTCAACATGACAAGTGTCAAGTTGGGAACATGCATACATATTGTTGGGACTTAGTTCATTTCCTATCATCTTTTCCATGATTTTGACCATTATTCCTTCCATCATTTTCAGTCATCCAGTCAATCATCCATGAGCATGCACACACCCATTGATCTATCCTTTGTATCTTCATGACTGTACCTAAACTTGTATCCATGACCATTTTTTAAGGGTGTAGCTAGTTAGCTTGGGAGATGGATTGAAGAAGCGGGTTGTTAGGCCCGTGGGATATTGAAGAGGTGAGTTGTCAGGTCCATTAGAAATTCTCTAAGTAAGAGAATTGTTGGGAATTGATTTCCTGAAGGTGCTAAACTATAGCTATAATTCTCTGAGACTTCCTGTCCGGCCTGTTGCTGAAGCCCAGAAAGGAAGTGGGGTAGATGAAGGACTGTTGAGCAGAGAAGGGGCACACTTTCCGGGTGGGACAGACATGTGGGGAATAAGGGACTGTAGGTTGTTAGTTTGAGTTGGCACCTGCGACAGAGTTTTTCCTATTGTCTATGAGCCTTTAGCTTGGTTAGGAATCCCTTTACCTGGGTGGAGTTTAGTCCCAACTCAGGGGTGACTCACTATTGAGAGTGATGAACAATGTGGTCTAAGGCTGGGAGGTTCATGGAAGGTCTGCATGCAGTTGGTGACATTATTACCAAGATAAGTGTCAATTGTGTGATAAATTTACATGTTGCATTGTTATTTACATGCTTATTTTTATGGGTTGTCATATGTGCGGTTATAACTGTGTTTATTTTTATGGGTATTTCTTGTATATGTTGCATGTATATGTTTACTGTTATTTTAGTGTGAATATGTGTATTTATAGATGTATTTGTATGTTCACGTTATATATATAATGATTATGCAACAGTTCTGTGTGTATGTATTTTAATTGCATGCAGTTCGAAAAATTTATGTGTCATAGCTCAGTTGGTTGCGGGGTATGTTTCAGTATGTTCTGCAGAGAGAACAATAAGAGTTATATGGCGTAGCATGGCCCATCATGGATGGCTGGGGATGTTACAAAATCAATCTCTTCAAACAATGGAACAATAAAGAAGGAAACTTATGCAAGAAACACACCTATAATTGTGCCAAATAAAGCAGTTGATCTTAAGCATGAACATGAGATGGTTGTAGAATGTAAATTCAATCATACTTTGCTTCAAGATAAGATAATGTCGTGCAATAACATTAAACATATTAGTTCATTTGCAGTCATATTTCTGATTTTATCGATGCTAATGTTTTCAACATGGATGGTAGTGGCTTCAGTAAGATGTGAACGAGTTCAAGTGGCTAACAATATGCTCTTAGTTGCCATGGTTGTTTTTCAATTAATTATGATGCAGTAGGTGCACAGAACAAAGTTTAAAGACAAAACACAAGTGGGGTGGCTAATCCCACACTTGATGACTGGTTAATACTCTTTTGGAGGACCAAAAGGACTTAGTGGGGAGGCATGATCCAAAATGGATCCAGGAAGGCCTAAAAAATAAAGTTCTTGGAATCAGACGAAACCAACGCCATTTTGTCAGTATTGTCGCATTGATTTCGGCCATATAATTATTTACAAAAATGGATATCGTATGCGAAAGTTATCACGTTCTGATCGATTTCCCAACCATGCAAAAAAGTCAACTAGTCAAAGTCAACATGTTGTACTACTGACTTCAGCAGTACATCAACATGACATCATGATGACATCAGTAGGGAAACATGGCAGCACGAGGAGGTGACACAAGTCACTCACTTTTGTCATTTTCAGGGGCTTATGTGGACAAATAAAAAATTGACACGTGACACTGTACAGATGCAATATGTGGCTATACAAAATGCTGACGTGGCCTAATGATAGGTCGACACATGGTAGTATGGATGGCAAGTGGCAGTACAGATGCTGACATGGAAACTGTTTGGGCAGGTGATGTGGCTATATGGATGCTAACGTGGAAGTTGACTGGGTAGGTGACTTTGTTGTACGACAGTGACATGGCAGGATGACATGACAGTGACATGGTGTTGACTATGTCGGTGACTGGATTGTACGGTGCAATCGCAGGGTGACATGTGGCCTAATCAGAGGGCTCCATGTGGCACCCCAGATTTAGCCAATGTTGGTTGGTTCAATTTTTTTTGTTACCTCCCGGGAATCAAACACCCAACCTCCACATATAGCCAACAACTTGGCAACCTTTGGTGGACCGACCAGTCTACGTGTGATGCTTGTTATACAAGTGGTATTTATTAGTTTTAAGTTGGTAGTCAGCAAGAGTTTGGGATAAGCCCGGTCGATGGGGGGCTAGCCCGACTGACCAGACTCTTAGACTGGGGGCTTATCCTTTGACCAGGGCTATGAACCAGGGGCTATGACAAAAGTTTTGGGTGCGAAGGGGGTTAGCACCTGGAAACATGGTGTGCCAAGCAACCATGGGCCAAGAAATAAGGTGTGACTAGAGTTTTAGGGTGCCAACGTTTAAGCGTGTGGCCACATGGACCATTCCCATATGCCCAGTAGGCTGAAAAGAAAGGGGCTAGCTCGCCTATATGCATTCTTTTGGGGTTTTCACCATATAATAAGATTTTAATGGTTTTTTATGATGATTTTGGGAGGTGTTTTCCCAAAACTGAGGATCTGGAACCCTTTTTGAGGCCATATATTGGGAGGAAGTTGGGAGGAGAACCCCAATTCAAATCCTATATAAATAAAAGGTTTTTTTATAGTCCAGGAGGTTCAGATTAGCAGAATGATGATGAGTTTGTGAAGCTTGAAGCCATTTTTATGTAGGGAAGACATTGAGGAAGCAAACTTTGGAGGCCAATTCCGGGAGCTACGCTCAACCTTTTTCAGTGCCGTCAGTTGTGTTGGATTATTGAGGTCGAGTAGAACACAACTAGACTAGTTTTTAATCCTTTTTATACATTTATGATATAATTTTAAATAATTGAAGATTAATAAAAAATCCTCCCCCACTGAGACAAAGGCCCATAGGCATAGGCAATCTTGTCGAATTCTGTTAACAACCTTGTTGTTATGGTTTGTTGTTATTTATGCTTACTTTCTGATCTACATTCTTTATGATGGCTGCAATATTCTTTGATTAAGTTCTTCTTCTTTCCTTAATTTTCTAAATGGTAATTGGACACATGCTTAAAACTCAACCAAGTCTTTAAAGATCATTTTCAGATCATTTCTAAGGGTGTGAACTTTGAGGAGGGAATGCAAGGGGAAAGCAATGGATTCTAATCCGGGGAAGGAATCAAAACCAACTCATTCAACTCTTTGTTGAGATTTTCTTCTCTATATTTGGATCCATTTGTGGGTCCTTTGAACCCAATGTTGTTGCTTATGGATCCTTAGTCCTATGGGATGTCATCGATGAATTTTTTTTTGTTGGTGAGTTGTTTTGCAGATTATCTTGAGGAGGAGGGTCATTCTAATGTTTCTTTTTTTCTTGTGGTGCATCTATAATATTTATTGATACTCTAGCCCAGAGTATATTCTTATTCAGATATGGTGGCATGGGCTTTGGGGTTCCTATCTTATAAAGTGGTGCTCCTCCAAGATCCATTCCCCTATGTGGGTCTTTAATGGGTTATTATAAGGAGTCCATCTCTTTTTGTCTTGGTACAATGGAAAGAAATATGTCTACTTTCAAAGTAAGCCTTGGTCCAAGAGCTATCATGTTAATAGTCGAGTGGTTGTTCCCAAGGGTAGTGTTTTTCTACCAACTTGATCTCTATCAAGAAGTATTTGTTGAACCCCATATCCACATAGATGCAAACATATGTAGTTAAGTGCCTCTTTTTCATTTCTACACTCCTGAAGTGAAAATTTCCCAATGCAGTCCCAATCTCCTCAAATCAATAAAATCCCCATCACTACAAAGGACGGTTGGGAACTTGGGCATAATTACCCAAATTAGAGTGAATGAAAGAAGGTCCTTAGATAGGTGGAATGTTGGAGTCCATGACTCCGATCATATTGACTTCAATCATATCACTGATTTTTCCCATAACCATGAGTTGAAATCGAGAATGGCGTCTATATCCTTTGCGATATCAAACTCCACTATGAATAATCATTGCACAGATGGATAAATAAAGGCCTGTTTATTTCCCTTTTCCACATCATTTTGGTTCAATTGTGTATCCCAAAGAGATTTGGTAAAAGAGACGAACACATTTTCCTCGAAATATTTCGAGTGTCCCACTATATCTTCTACCATGGAGATGGAATGTCCTTCATTCACCATTCTCACTTAAGGTTTTGATCCCTAATCTTCGATCCTCACACTGTCATTTTTTTGAGGAGTGCATCTTTCATAAAATCTTCTGAATATACCAACAATAGAGGCACAAATCTTGAGGAGTCAATACCTAGAGGGTATCAAGGGTCCATGGGTAGGATTGGTTGTTAGATACATCATATTCCTATAGGAAATCACTAATAGAGCCTAATTATGAAGAGATCAACCCTAGAAGAGGCAATAGATCCATTTTATACCAAACCACACACCTCAAGACTAATGGATTCCTAATCTGAGCTAAAATTATCACCCCGTGTCATTATTACTAGACCTTAAGAGTGATACAACCAAGGGCCTCCATTAATCATGTCTTCTTTATCTATGGTTTTTTCAAATAAAATGGATAAATAACCCCTTTACATTGGAGAAATATGTCTTGGCCCATGAAGAAATGATCCATGGAGCCATTTAGCAAGAGGAGGCCTCAAACCCTTGAAATATCCACTCAAAGCCTTCCATTTAACTCCTTGAAGCTATTAGTATTCATTCCACCAAAAGAGGAGAGAGGAAGCATATATTCATTCATGTTCTCCCTCTTTCTTGAAACCCTAAACTCCCATGGACATTTTCTTCTCCATTGCAATGGCATTAACTAAGTATCCTTGTGATTTTTTGCTCATCCTGCTTGTGGTTGTGCGTTCACATCCAAGAATAAAACTCAATGTTTTTGAATTTTAAATCCTTTGCAAAATATTGAATGGGGGAACTTGGAAGGAAAAATTAAGAGTATTAAGATTTAAGAAGTTGAATGTTGATCCAAAATGGATCTTGAAATGCTAAAACCTCAAAGTTCTCAAGTTCTCAATAAAATGACATGAATTCAAAGTGCTCGCCGCAAGCTTTCCGATGACACAAATGGATCAAAAAATGGACGTCGTATGAGAAAGTTATGGCAATTCAAAAATTTGGACTTCTCTAGTCAAAAGTCAAAGGGACACGTGGCATCTTCAGCATGTGACACGTGGAAGCCTCTGAATTTGACAAGTGGAAGAAATCAGGTGAGACATGTGGTATCCCTAGGTCATGACAAGTGGCAAGGGTTTATGATGACAAGTGTCAAAGTTTTGATAGTCCATGTGGCAAAATATTAGCCAACCATTCACTGACACATGGTCCAATCCAAGGGTACCACATGTCACCATGGTGCAGGCCTTAAAAAGATCAAACTTATATTTTTGGACTCCATGGGATTCAATCCCATGACCTGTCTCTTAAAATGACTTAAGCACAATGAGCTAGCCACAAAGGGCGAATTACTACTTTAGAAAAAAAACCCACTTTTCTGAAATTTAAACTTAAGCACCTTTTCCAGCTAAGGGAGGTGCGCCCCTTAGGAACTAGAACACATGGTCCTCATATGACCATAGAAGGGGGGAACATGCCCTAACTAGGGGATTAAGCATATTTGTTTCCAAAATTTGGGTTTTGACCTTATTTTAGTGGATTTTTGGCTGAGTTTTAGTGACTTTTGAGGATTTTTGGTTCTTTGAAGGGGATCTGAGCCCATTATGAGGCTAGAAAGTTGGGGGGAAGTTGGATTTAA
>JZKD02S0956684.1:1634282-1644609 GCA_000966675.3 Picea glauca | reverse complement strand
TTTTGACCTTATTTTAGTGGATTTTTGGCTGAGTTTTAGTGACTTTTGGGGATTTTTGGTTCTTTGAAGGGGATCTAAGCCCATTATGAGGCCAGAAAGTTGGGGGGAAGTTGGATTTAAAACCTCAGCTCAAAATATATATAAAATAGGTGTTTTTGACAGTCCAGGAAGATTTAGATTAGCAGAATTGATGCCAGTTTGTGAAGTTCAAGCCATTTTAATGCAGGGAAACCATTGAGAAAGCAAGCTTTGGAGGCCATTTTTGGGAGCTACGCTCAACCTTTTTCAGTGTCATCAGTTGTGTTGGATTCCCGAGGTCAATAAGAACACAACCATACTAGTTTGTAATTAATTTGATAATTTTTTTATATTATTTTGGAGCATTGAAGAATAAGAAGAAAGCCTCCCCCACTAAGACAAAGGCCCAGAGAGGTAGGCAACTTTGTCGAACTCCGTTAACAATATTGGAATTATGGTGTGCTTTTATTAATTTTTAATTTATGTTCTATATTATTTATGATAGCTGCAATATTCTTTCATTAAAATCTTTTTCTTCTTTTAATTCCTAAGTGGTAAATCAATTCATGCATTAACTAAACCATAGTCTTTAAAAGATCAATTTTGGATCAAGTGCTATCAGAGAAGGTTGATATTTGGTTGTTTGAGTTTGCATGATTACCAAGGAAAATCTAAGTCATGGTGAAGGAGAGATTGTATAAGGATATCCAGATATTGGATCAAGAAAGAGGACATCTCAAAGTGAGAAGATGGCATCAGAAGAAGGACTTTCTCAAAACGAAAGAGAGTTTCAAAAGACTTTCTTTGCCATGTCGTAGATGGTAAAAGTGTTGTACACTGATTAATTGGAATGAAAGAGACTGGTTCAAGGGAAATATTCAAAGCAAGACAAAAGTGAAGAAGGAGAGGACCCTCCAAAATCTCCTCCTTCACCTCCTTCATCTCCATCTTCTTCTTCTTCAAGTACAAGTTCAAATTCTACTGCAAGAAAAAATTCTCATAAACATAAGACTGATATGCCATTACTTAAACTTGATGTAAAATTTGTTTTGCCTATCTATGATGGCAATGTTAATGCCGAGAAACTTGATAACTAGGTTAGACAGATGGGGGTATATTGTAATGTGTATCAAATCAAAGATAAGGCAACCAAAATCAGATTGGCATCGCTTCGTCTTGAAGGTACAACTCTCATCCGCTGGCAAAGTAAGATGCACCATGGAACTCAAAAAGTTGGTAATATTTTTCCATCATGGAATGATTTTATTTCCGCACTTAGAAAATAGTTCTATCCATTGGGATATAAGGAAAAGGCTTTAATTGAATGACAAAGTCTTAAGTTAAAGAAAGAACAATCGGTGTAAGAATATACATATGAATTTTATAAGATGGCTTTGATGTTAGATGGTCCATTAACTACACAAGAAAATATTATGAAGTATATAGGAGGTTTTCTTGCTTATATTCGTAATATTATATTTATGTTTGGAACTAATAATCTTGATGAGGTTTCTGTCCAAGCAACATATATTGAAACAGGAAAAAACAGAGTTAGTGTATAATGGGAATCATCTTCAAAGAAGGATGGCAAAAGAAAAGGGAATGGGAAGAAAGAAAATCCAGCGACAAGAAAGGAAGAGAAGCTCTCTTGCAAGCATTGAAATAAAGGACACGATGATGCGCATTGTTGGAAATTGCACCCAGAGAAGAGACTGAAGTGGTTCAAAGAGAGGAAATGGAGGAAAAAAGTTGCAACAACAACATGACCAACATACTCGAGGTCAGATTCAGGTGATGAGTCTAATATTACAACAGTTGGTTTGACATGTAAAATTGGTGATGGTTTTGATTCAAGAAGTAAATTGTTTCATATAAGGGTCATAATGAAACACACTAAGATCAATAGATTGATAGATAGTGGATCTCAATATAACTTAATTTCAAAGGAAGTGGTTAATAAATTGGGATTAAACACTAAGATACATCACAAACCCTACATCACAAACCCTATTCACTAAATTGGATAAGCAAAGATCACAAATTTCCCATAACAAAGCAATGTATCATAAAGTTTGCAATTACATCTAAGTATGTGGATGAAGTAATATGTGATGTGGTGCCGCTAGAAAAATGTGGAATGGTCTTAGGAAGCCCTTATTTATATGATCACAATGCAATATTCTACAAGGAACAAAATCAATATCACTTAACTAAAGAAGAGTCATAATATGTTGTACATGCTCATCACATAAAAGGAAACCAATCTCTTCTAACAATGGAACAATTAAAGAAGGCAACTTATGCAAGCAATACACCTATAATTGTGCCAAGTAAAGTAGTTGATCTTAAGCATGAACATGATATGGTTGTAAAATGGAAGTTCAATCATACTTTTCTTCAAGATAAGTTAATGTTTTTCAATCACATAAAACATATTGGTTCATTTTCAATCATATTTATGATGTTATCACTGCTAATGTTTTCTACATGGATAGTAGTGGATTCAGTAAGATTTGAATGAGTTCAAATGGATAACAATATGATTCCATTTGTCATGTTTATTATGCAATTCATTATGATACGACAGGTGCATAGGGAAGAGTTTAAATACAAAGGATAAGTGCAGAGGCCTATCCCGCACTTGATGACTGGTTAATACCCTTTTGGAGGACCAAAAGGTCTTAGTGGGAGGAATGATCCAAAATGGATCCTGAAATTCTCAAAAATAAAAGTTCTCAAATTCTCAAGAAAATGACATGAATGCAAAGTGCTTGTCGCAAGATTTCCGGTGGTGCAAACGGATCGAAAAATGGACGTCGTATGAGAAAGTTATGGCAATTGGAAAACTTGGTCTTCTCCAACAAAAAGTCAAAGGGTCAAAGGGACATGTGGAAGCCTATGAATTCGACAAGTGGCATTCATCAGGTGATGACATGTGGTATCACTAGGTCATGAGAAGTGGCAAGGGTTCATGATGACAAGTGTCAAAGTTTTGATAGTCCATGTGGAAAAATATTGGCCAACAATGGGTTGACATATGGTCCAATCCAAGGGTGCCACATGTCACCATAATCAAGGCATTAAAAAGGTTAAATTTATATTTTTGGACTCCATGGGGTTTGATCCCATGACCTACCTTTTCAAATGACTTAAGCACAATGAGCTAGCCACAAAGGGAAAATTACTACTTTAGAAAAAAACCTACTTTTCCAAAATTTAAACTTAAGCACCTTTTCTAGCTATGGGAGGTGCACCCATTGGGCACTAGGCCACATGGCCCTGATATGACCATGGAAAGGGAGCATGCGCCCTAACTGGGGGCTTAAGCATATTTTTTCCCAAAATTTGGGTTTTGACCTTATTTTAGTGGATTTTTGGCTAATTTTTAGTGATTTTTGAGGATTTTGGCTCTCTGAAGGGGATCTGAGCCCAATCTAAGGCCAAAAAGTTGGGGGGAAGTTGGATTTCAACCAATATATATATATATATATATATATATATATAAACCAGGTATTTTTGGAAGTTCAGGGAGGTTCATATTAGAAAAATTTATGTCAAGTTGTAAAGTTTAAGCCATTTTTATGCAGGGAAGCCATTGAGGAAGCAAGCTTTGGAGGCCATTTACGAGAGCTACGCTCAGCGTTTTTCAGTGCCATCAGTTGTGTTGGATTCCTGAGTTTGAGAAGAACATAAAAATACCAGTTTTTAATCCATTTGATGCATTTATGATATACGTTTGAAGCATTGAAGAATAATAATAAAACCTCCCCCATTGAGACAAAGGCCCAGAGACGTAGGCAGCTTTGTCAAACTCTGTTAACAATCTTGGAGTTATGGTTTTCTATTCTTAATGTTTACTTTTTGTTTTGTATTCTTTATGATGGCTGCAACATTCTTTCATTAAAATCTTCTTCTTCTCTTAATTCCTAAATGGTAAATCAACTCATGCATAAACATAACCATAGTCTTTAAAAGATCAAATTCAGATCAAATGTGTTAAATTTTTATGTAAAAGAAATTGAAACCACAAATGCCTTCTTACAATTTTCTTGTTAATTTTTTTWAAATTATGAGATATAAAACATGATTTACTTTTTCTCATTTTATTGTTCTATTAAATAATTTAATATTTAAAGAGATGTTTCTTTATATTTAATTTTTTAATCAATAGTTAGGTTTTTGTTTTTTTTCAATAATACCAAAATATTTACCATATTCTAAGAATATACAATAATGCAATTATGTATATAATTAATAAGAATAAAAACAAAATTAAATATATTATTAATTTGGGAGTGAACCAAGGCGAGTTAGTGGATATTGATGATTTGCATATGCAGTGGCAATCATTGTTTGTGGCCCATTTATTATTTATTAGTCTCTTCCAATGGGGAATATAGCAATGAGTACGGTAGGTTGATTGTATATTAGTTAACTTATTGACCATAAATTTATATTGTTTTACAATGTTTAACATTGTTTTGTTGATTTTTTGTATTTGAAAAAAAAATATAAATCATTTTTTTATTCTCATTGGTCCATAAATCAAACCCCTTATTGTATAGGTGATGACTAGAATTTATGACTCAGTACCATCTCTGTTCTACTCTTTTTTCCTTCACATCTGGAGAGAATTTCCTCCCACGACGATGCCCTTCCTATTATTGGTTTTGCAATTTGTTGGCTCCGACATGTGTTTGTGTGCGACCTACATATTAGGGAATGATGTCTTGTACAGTTGAATGACAACAACCACGATTAACACCAATCACCAAGGCTTTCACATGATTTTTCTAATTCAACGTCATTTCCATGAACAATAGAATTGTAATTTTTTATAATATTCTCATCCATATTTCTAATCAACACTTTGATTTCAACCAGAAATATGCTTTTCGAAGGATTTGTAGTTGCAGAACTGCCATAGTTCTGATGTATACAGAGTGGCATCAAGCATGGGTGAAAAACCTTTCTGCTGACACGTTTGTTTGGTGTCTACCTTATGCAAAATTGATATCTATTTTTATTATTGTAGCAAATTATTTGATGGGTTGCGACTTTAAACCTATATCACAAACATATTTTTCAATGAAAAGATAATGTTCACATTTCTTTCCCTTATTTATGTATGAGTTTCAAAGACAGTCGACCAATAGTGGAATGGAGGAAACTAGTTCTCTTGTTTAGTAGTTGTGCCATACCTCATCACTAACATATAGTGTTTTACAGTTATGGACGTTGTTGATTGGCTTTCATAAAGAGGATGATTAGGTTAAAGGGATGGGTTGAAATAACCTACTTGACTATTCATCTTGTCAAATATAATCAATGAACCCATGGGATGATGTCGACATCATATGGAACACCATGTTGGGGCCATGCCACATAGGAATGAATTTTTACATATGAAGCTACTCATTGTGAGTAGTTGAACGAGCGAGGTAAGATCCTTGATGGGATCCATCAGGACATGAAGGAAGTATGAAACATGAATCTTCGAGGGAAGGGGTAGCAGAGAATTTGGTGGAAATTTCTGAAAAATATATATGAGACAACAAAGGCTCGAGACTAAGAGGTTTACTGGATTCTCCAGTGAATTCCCCCAGTCTCAGATTGAGACTCATCATGCTAACTCTCATCGATTCTAAATTAGGGAGGATAGATTCTCAATGATGCTCATATTCCCTGTGATTATCAATGGAATCCATAACTTCCAATATGGCCTCTTATGAAGGCAACTCATAATCGAGGATGTCATGTGAACATGGAGATTCAACAACCCATGCATACATAGTAGGTTGATAACACTCCATATGAGGATGGAGGTGTTTCCCCTTATCATCTTATGCTGATGGGATTTTTAGATCGACAATCTCTACCATGATGAGCGACATGGATGCTCCATATGATTCAACATCCTCAAAATGAGGTACCACCCAAGGATCGGAAGACCCGGGGGGTCCACTAGTATATCAATAAATCATGTTGATAGGTGAAATTTTTGCAATAGGAGATGGTGGGGGAAGAGAAAATATTCCCATAATTGAAGGAATTTTGAACATCCCCACACCAACGCTCATGTAGGACTATTGGGTATCACTGAAAAATGGTACATTAGACCCCGCATTGGATCCAAGTTCTAAGGTATAGAACGCAAGCTGATCAATCGTCACTATTTTCCCTTGATGAGGGAAGTTTAGGACCCTAAATACCGACGAGAAAACTACGGTCATCTACTAGAACCAAGTATTCCTGAGTAACATATTGTACTCAATAGTTGCATCAAAAACCTCCACAACAACAAAGACAATCTTACCACCTAATGTGATGGGTAAGGCAATGACTATTCCATGGGGATAGAACATGTGTCCATCAAATTATTTAAAAAATGTAGCAGATGTATCGAGATTAGGAGAGCTAAGGGATTTCAAAAAAGACATAGACATGATGCAATTTGAGGCTCCTTCATCCACCATTGTCCAGTAGATGTTTTTCCCCAATGCTTTCACTACGATGTGGAAGGTGAACCAATCATAGATCCTATGAGTAACTTGAGAAGAATAAAAGGTCATCAAACTTGACTCCAAGGGATCAATCCCACCTATGGATGAAAATAAGGATTTCTACTATGTGGGGGAGCTTTGGAGGACTTCATGTGCAGACATGGTACGTGGTGCATGGACCAAGTATTCCATAATACTGTAGTTTTGGGTGGCCTATGTTTTGGGATTATGCATCGTGTGTTGAAGAATTCCCTTTGGGGGACGAAGCAACGCGTCAAAATATGATTTCTCTATTTGAAGAGGGCCACCAGGTTGGGAAAAAGATGCTACTTCTGGGGTAGCATGGGAATTCTCATAAATGTCATAGTTTTTGGTTCATGTTTACAATTTGACTATGTGGTCACACATGTAGAAAAAATCATTCGAGGAAGATCCCTCATGGTGAGGGGTACCTACCATTCCCCCTTGCAGAGGGGGAGGATTTATGGCAACGATGTTTTGATGTTGAGGGGGAAAAGCATGGGTTAAGACAACAGGTTGTTGGGGGGCACACTGTTGTGCCAAAAATCAATGGATCTCATCCTTTTGAGGACATTGATGAGTGGGATGGTATTCCACACAAATAATGTAGGGAAACCAACTTTTACGCTTCTCTTTAGTGCCCCCCTCCTAGGTGTTTTGGGTGGAGGTGGTCTTGTTCTCAACATTGGAATTTTTCTTTTTGTTCCTTTTATTCTTGCCTCCAGGTTGTTGAAGATTATTCCGTTGCATGGATTTCACCAAATTCACCTCGGAGGTTTGCGAAGGGACTAAAACAATTTTTGCACTAGTACCTGAAGTTGATGGGTGTGACTTAATGGACACTTGACCCATTTTATCAGCTAGTTGTTTTATAGAGTCATGTGAAATAGAACCAACCATGCCTCAATGTGGGGTCTTGATTTTGGTTTCTTTGGATCTTTCAACAGTCAAGGATCATTTGGGATGATATCATACAATGTACCCAGCTGTGAATATATTAATTCCAAGTGTTGGGAATGAAAAATGGTCTACTCCTTGGTGGCTATCCTAACCATAGCTACATCTCTAAAAATGGGTGGTAGGAGGGACTTTGTGAACCACTTCATAAGGAGCTTGTCCAAATCTGAGTCTTAATCATCCTACATTGTCACGACCACTCATGTATAAGATCATAAATGTGAGTAGCATTATCTTGTCACAACAAAGTCAATAAATTCATTCTTATCTCATATCGAATGGGAAATTGGTAATGTGTTAAGAATAACATTGGCAAGTCATTGAATCTTTTAAAGGAGACTCCTTTTAATTCTATGTACCATTTGGTGGCAACTCCAATCAGGGATCTCTGGAAAATACACAACCTCACACTATTATCCATCATCGAGTTAGATGAACACCATACGTGGTATGTCATGATGTGTGTGGAGGGGTCCTCTCCTGGATTTCCGTCGAACTTTGGAATATCTGATGGAAACTTGGAAGGAATTTCTAGCCATGATGGGTCATGGGAAATAGGGTCATTTTTTAACCGTGACAAATTCGGTAAATCTAACATTGCAAGAAAAGGTAATGGTGAAAATGAATACTAGGAGGGAGGTGAAGTCTTTTTTGTTCTAGATGGACCTTGCAATCCCCATATATTGGTACTAATGGAGGGTTAGGGAGCTCTTGAAGAGTGAGAACTCCCAGGGATGGTGGCACTTTTGAGAGCATGGCTTCTACCATGAACAAACACGCCCCCAAGGGGGTTTTCCCCAGGGGTAAATGTGGACCCTCCAAGAAAAAAATTCCCAAATTTAGTCCCAAGGAAGAAATACCCAGGACCAGATGTGTTACCAAAGGGAAAAAATCCCTAGGATGAAAAGTTTCCCCTAGGGAAGGGTGTGCTTACCCAAGGAAAGTTAAAAACTCATGATGTACTAATTTCTCCAGAATGATCAGGGAAAACCCCAAATCCACTAGGAATGTTCCATCTAAAAGGTGAACTAACACTTGATGATACCGGGACGAGCATAGGAATGGTGGAGGTGGAAGGAATTGCACCCCCCATGTTGAAACCAAGGCTTGACCCCCCACCTGAAGAACATCCAAAGATGGAAATCAGGATAGACAATATGGGTGTATAAATTATAGGTAAACTAACATATGTAAGTGATGACACAACTGGTGACCCACATATTGAGGGACCTGTAGAAAATGGTATGGACAATTTAGGTCCAATGGAACTAAGAGGTGGAAATGTGGACATCACGAGGATGATCCCTAAGGTATTTCCCGAGTCCCACTTGACGATGGGATCATAGGATCATATACACTAGGAAAAACACTCATTCCTGATAGGGTGGGAGGATGACTAAACAAAGAGAAAGGCTCACTAAAAATTTCCCTTACTTGGACAAGTATAGAGGTGTCTGGCTCAGTTAAAAGAGGGTTAAAATTTTGTGGAGGATGTTCTTATACTACTTTTTCTTCAATGAAACCACTCTCTTCAAACCAAATTTGAGGCCCTTCAAAGTCATTTCTCTTCTCTTACGCCACTTTAGAGGCGATTACACCTTAGTAATTGGATTAATTCCTCGTATTCGATGAGACCATCACAATAATTCAACCATGGTGAATGTAATAAGTGAAAATCCAAACAAAATTCAACCTAAGGCTGACCTAGACTCAGACTCAAAGAGAACACCCCTAACTAGATCTAGGCTAAAAACAAACAAACCAATTATCTCAAGGGTATTCTGAAAACCAACTCCATGGGGGAGATGAAGTCCCCACAATATTGGACAGAAAAGGTATGAGGAGAAGTTACAATGATCTATGTGAAATAACCCCAACTGGTCCAAGCACCCTTTATTAAGGCGGGAACCCTATGGGGAACTAAGACCATAAACAAATGTCTTTTGCAAGTACTACAAGCACGTCCCACCTACAATCACCTTTGTAGCTCCCTAGGAAAGGTCACTAAGGCTACCACCTAACAATCAATGGTTGGATGAATAATCATACGTCTGGCCACACGTAAGGGAAGGGTAACAAATCCTGAAGCTTTGAAGGTGTTAACCAATGAAACCCACGTATACATAGCAATCGAAGTGGTATCGAAAATACCAAAACATGTAGAGAGGGGTAATCTCCCTACTTTCCCCGATGCGACCTTCTGCTTAAATCTTGTGTTAGAGGAGGCTCCAAACACACCGATTGTAAGAATGTATTTAACACTCTTTAATGACTCCTAAGTTTTTTTTTAGTGTCCTTGGAGATTTTTCTTTCCAATCCTAATCCAAGGCCCTAAGCCTATCTAATGTTGGTTCACTGCAAAATAAAAATGTCTAATGAATTTTAGATTCCGTAGTTTCTTTTTAGGGATATTGCTTAATTCCAAGGGTAGTGGATGAAAATTTGGTGATTTTTTGACCCTTGACCCAACCAAGCAATGTAAATATGATAGTGCAAACTTTTCACCTCAATGAAATCTAGCTATGGGAGGGAAAGAGACTTTTCTTTTTCTTTTCTCTTTGTAACTTTTAAAAAGTGAAACATCGCACACACCAAGAAACCAACAAGAAAATCATATCTGAAACCAAACAATGTTTCTAATGCACTTTTCACTAATGCTTTGAAAGAAAACAAGCATGGGACATTTTGTTTTTCTTTTTTTTTAATATTTTGGTTGTTTGTTTCCAATTAGAATGAAAAATTTCTTGATCTAAGAAGGAAACACATATCAAAAAGGAAAAAATAACAAGAATCAACAAGCAAAGGGGATATAAGAAATTGGAAATGAG
>JZKD02S0956684.1:1605764-1619692 GCA_000966675.3 Picea glauca | reverse complement strand
TGTTACGAGGAATATCTCTATATGGCTAGGGTAAACCACAACAGACGGAAATGACTGTAGAAATCAACTCTATTCTGAAGTATGCTATGTAAACAAATATGCTACCAAGACAAGATAATAGGCCTACCTCGTCTAGACGTTCATTGAAGTCCATCGTTGAGCACTTGACCCAAAGAAATATACCTGCAACTAGTACTCAACAACCAAGCAAAGCAAGCATACGGTGATAATAAATGATGTTAGCACATTCAATAGCATAATCCATTAATAAACAAGACAAATATGCCCATGGAATAATAATTCGAATATTTGCAAGATATCAATTGGACGGGAAAATAGTATTTCTATTAATATATGATCAACAGAAGTGAAAACGTTATAGAATTCCGTGTCGGCATGGTTCAGAACCGAGAAACTAAGTTCCTTCTAGCTGGGCCTCCACCACTTCAATCCTCCACTAAATGCAAGCTCATAGAAGAGAGACAATGAAGTTGTCAATCAAATAAGGGAAGAGCTTGGGGGATGAACTCTATGTTCAGATTTAAAGGACAAAGGGATGCATACTCAATATGAAGTAAATAATTTCTCCAGAGTAACTTTGCTCTCAAAGTTGAATTATTTTTCTTCTTTTCCATAGCTCATAATTGGCCCATTTATAGCCTTCAAATGGAACTTAAGGGCCGAGTCAGAACGTTTCTAGTATATGGAAGGCCAAGGATCACAGATCTCCTATCATGACATGGAAACCCGACTCCATTTTTTATTTTTGGGCACAAATCCCGATGTACACAGGTTGTAGTGGTGCAACCTGTGTATACACATGTGTATAGTAGGCGAGGTGTGTACATGAGGAAACATATGTATTTTTAGTTCGGGGATTTACAAATAGGGATGATAAGTTTGCATAGGGAAATGGAAAAAGGACTTATGTGCAAGATTTCATAAGGTGAGGAAAATATTGCTATAACAAATGGCCCCTAATGTGTGAGGTCAGAGGAGTATCTGCGATGGCTGAAATACATTATAAACAACCCATAAGTGGAGTGATGGGGAACCAGCTGGACGAACTAGTTTCTCATTACATTCTACACTGACTTTGTATATATTGTTGCCAATTTGAATTATACCACAGATCCATGTGAAAAATATACCAAACAACTGTCTGTGGCCATGAATAGGAAAATACAAATGTGGTTACATGCCAAAGGATTTCATAGTCACAAACAAGGCCCAATAGAACCAGTCTCAAAACCAATCTGAAGATATTTGTATACAATGGAGTACAATCTGATCTCCCATGATTACTGAAGTCATATAGGTACTGGTCCAATGAAAAGGAAGCAACAACTCAGGAAATTTGCAGCCTCATACTGATGTCTTCAAGTATTCTACACCATTCGCCAAGGGTGAAAGTCTACATCATGTGAATAAAGGAATTGAGGTCGAAGACAATGAGACATCGTTTGATTACCGGTCATTGAGGTATACTGTTAATAAACACAAGACAACCTATCATTAATGAAATTAGGTATCAAGTCACCGAGTACATTCTTACAAGTGTGAATAAAGGAGTCAGTGTCGAACACCTGAAGAATCCATCGATCAGGAGACATTGATGTATTCCCAATTGTCAATGCCAAGAGAACCTGCCACTAATGACTACAAGCATCAAGGTACTAATAAAAATCTAGGTCTCATTTCCAGAATAGATGAGTTGAAGTCGATGGAAGGAGACTCGCTGAAAGGAGAGAATTAAGGCATATCTCATCATCCAGCACGAGGAACAAAGCACGAGCTTCATGATTTGGAGGAAATCATATGAAGAACATGTTCACAAACCAACGAACCTGTGAGTATTTTGC
The DNA here is from genome assembly GCA_000966675.3 of Picea glauca. Classification (NCBI taxonomy): domain Eukaryota; kingdom Viridiplantae; phylum Streptophyta; class Pinopsida; order Pinales; family Pinaceae; genus Picea; species Picea glauca. The sequence goes on along the minus strand of JZKD02S0956684.1, from coordinate 1,617,830 downwards.
ACATGCCAAGTGCAAGCAGTACATGAAAAAGACCCTTTGAATAACAACCAATGAATAAAACTGCTGACAAAGGCGAGGAAACCACCAATAAGGCTAATGACATCTAAGAATGCATGAATCCCAATGTGTGAATATATGTCTTGCCATCGAACACAAGGGAAACCACCTAGTCAACGACCAATGATGAAATGTCGACTGTTGGGTTCAAGGTTACCTACCAATGATGAAAGTAGGACCAGGGTGCATGATAAGACTACAATATCATGTGATTCTGAGACAAAATGAGGGTATGGCCAACATGCAAAGTCAAGAGATCTGAGAAATGAGCGACACAGGTTGAAAAACTTCCTTTGAACAAGAGCATGAGACATATGGATAGATGATTTTAGGGGCTAAATTTCGCAAATGGGCTAATTTTCCATGGTTTTTCCCAAAAAAGAATTCGTCAATTTCCATTTTTTCCAAAAACGATTCACCCAAATTCCAGAGAATAAAATTATTTTACCTCAAAAATCGCCAAAATTTTATATAATCTATACAAAATCCTTAGAAATTTGAATATTTTAAAAAAACTATCGCCAAACATTTTACATTTTTCATATTAGGGACTAGTAATATTAGCCCAGGTTTCTACATTTTAATATAAATTTCCATCCTTAAAATCATCCCTATATGGAAGACTCCGACAACATAAAATCGATGATGAAACCATGAGATGCATGAGGCATCAATGATATTCTCTATAGGGACTAAAAGAGTAACTAGTTGGTAGATAAGACTCGGTAATGAGATCAGCTTCCTAAGGCCATGCTAAACCCAAAATTATGGTGACAAATGGACTCAATAACTTTGTTCTCTGTTCAAAGGCGACGCGATTGTTGCCAATATAAGATAATACTCCCTTTCCGCTCGTTGTTTTTTTTTTTTCATAGACAAATGAATGTTATGATACAGATGAGGAAACGAGTGTTGCAAGTAAGAAAAACTAGTTCCAGTAGTGGAACATACCTATGTTCAATGCAAGAAGATGCATGCAGGAAATGGACACTCGGGGGAATGTATGGAGTGTCAAATTGCGAAGGATATAAATGAGGCTCTGCTTGGTTGAGGATACAAATCTGCCGAGGAAAATGGTTTATAACACAAAGAGAGAATCGACTATAGGCTCAATACTGCAAGCAAGGGCATGAGATGCAATCACAACTTGATGCCAAAAAATATCCCTTTTTATGACATTTAGTCTACTTGGTGTGAAAAAGGGATAAACTTGTGCCAAATAGACGTCCTTTCAAATTCAATTTACGAGTGTGAAAGAGACAAATTAACTCGACAATCTTTTCACTTTTTGAATACGAGTTGGAAAAGATATTAAACTAAACTCAGTTGGGAGTCCTCTAGGTAGGAGGCAACATGTTTATGAGTGAGAAATGAGGCTCAACATAAAGTCATGTATTAACTCTAAGGGACTCCCAGTCTTATGGAAAAAATATCTGCATGGGCACCAAATGAAGCAGATGATCTAACTAGGGCACCCATGTTCGGTAGGTCTCTACCACTTGATAATGACACGTCTTATAGCAGATGGGAGATTCTATGTCACAAAAAAAGGGTTCGTACCTAAGGCATAAAAGTGACAGTTATAGGACAATGCAAAAATGCATGATGGAATGGATACCTATCCTATATGTTGGGTAGTGAACATACCTGCCTGTGGTTACAAATGTTGAAATCCACAAGAATCCTTGGTGAAAACTACAAAAACCAACTCAATCCACTGTTGTATTAGTCCATTAGGTGAAAAAATGACTCAAAACTATAGAAAGTGGGTAAAATTGTTATAAATAGTAACAAAACTAAAAATTACAATGTTTTGACCCAAATAGTGAAAATTGGACCAAATTACCTCCGATATTCAACTGGTGATTGCGGGAGTGTCAGGCGATGAAATTAGAAATCGTCTGGACCAGGTAACTCCTCTTCCCCTCCTCTTCCTTTCTAGTGGATTAAATTTTTAAATTAGGTTTCAAATTTTAAGTAAATTAGGGAACAAATTGGGTAACTCGGTGTATGCGGGCTACCGTTCATAGGGTCGCATATACATAAGGTTATACACACCTGTGAAAAGTACAGGGAACATATACTCAAACCTATACGTGACTATAAAGAAAGAAGCCCACGTAAAAGTCCGTAATCAAGGATTTCTATGGTTGCTAACTCAAAATTTGACTTTTATCTGGCAGGATGGTGCTAGAATGGAGGGAAAGGGAGCATGAGGAGGTAGATGCTGCTGTGGATAGAGATCTAAGGGCTCAAATAGATTTGAAAATATGTGGTTTATATAAATTTTGGGAACTCAAAGGGATGAGGGCCCAGGTGAGGTTTTTTGAGATGCTTGCAAATTACTGGGACTCTGACAGTGAAAGCTTCAAACTCGATGGGCAACCATTGAGGATTGAAGTAGAGGAGATTTACTTTTTGACTGGATTATCGTGTCGGGGTGAGGTCGTAAACCTCAAATAATGGGGAGCAGGGAGTAGAATGAAAACATATGAGTACATAGATGCTCACTATGTAGAAGGGACTCTGAAGGTCAAGAGTCAACTCCCCATCCGAGTGATAAACAATCTCAGCCTCAAGATTGTTGTCCTCATGTTGACCAGGATTATAGGATCATCCTTGATGCACTAGTCATCGAGGCCACTCATGTTCTATGATGTAGAGTGCTTGAGACCCATAGTATATGATTGGTGTACCTCACTACTGGCTAATATGAAGATTCAGTTGACAGAGTGAAAACAAGGTAGCAAGAGGAACTTCAGGTTTTCTTGTATCTTATGTAGTTTATTCTTCGAGCGGGTTCCAGGTTTGAGACCTAGAGTTGAGATTCTTCCGAGAGGACCTCCCCATCCAACCATGGCATGATGGACCGAGGTAATGAGACGACAGGGGGGAGGTATGGTGCCCACACCCTACAATGGGGATTTCTTCTACTGGTTGCAGCAACAGGTCATTCCTATGGATGACTAACCCTATGAAGGGATTGAATTCAGAGTGGAACTTGACATGCCACTCCCACTAGGGACCGCCTACGGGGACATGGGTATGTCAAATGTTTTTAAATATTTCATTTTTTTGTATTTTTTTTATAGTAGAACAAAAATATTTTTGGATGATTCTTAAGTAGTAGCTAGACACTTGTGTGACACAGACGTGGATCCACGACGACTAGATGGGATTCCCCAACATCGTCGGAGGCACCAGGGAGACGAGGCGGTTGGAGGAGAAGCTGAGAGAGTCCTTAAAAATATGCAGGGTAACCTGTCTCGTTTAACTCATAGGATTCCAATGGTTCAGGTATAGGATCTACCAGAAGCCATGAAACCACAAGTGGTTGGTGTGACTAGAGCTTGGCTGAAACTCTTTCAACGTCTCACAAATCACATAGTTTTTTAACATGACGCACATCCGGCGCCATAGGTGTATATGGCGTGGATATTTTATTATTGACTGTATATGTGTATTGAGGATGTTAGCCCTAATTTTGTAGTATAAACACCATAGTTTTTGAAATATATATAAAACAAGGATCTTCAGCTTTAATTATATTTACAATGTGTACATTGATGAGATGGTTTTCATTACTTTAGTTATGTGACAAATGCCAATCTAAAACTGAACTAGCATAAGCATTGGATACATGATTAGAGCTCCTAGGAATGTGATAATAAGTAATAAAATCAAATTGTCGTTCTAAAGTACGTACCCGTAGGAATCGTCGGATTAAAGTAGGATCACACACATGGTAACTTCCGTTCAACTGATATACTACTAACTGGGAATATAGGTGAACCTCTAAAGAGAGAATACTATGCGAGATAACATCTCACAAAAGTTCTGTAACGGTGCTATATTTGACCACATTATTCATGGATGGCCCTAGACATATGCCACTTGAAGACACCAATAGAGCCTCGGGTGAGTAAACCACCCAAGCAGCAAAGCCAAGTTCCATGTATGACGACTGGCTTCTTCCGTGAATCCTAAGTAGACTGAAGACGTAGGATATTGTCTATTCCTCGGCGATACAAATTTTCACCGACGATAGTATAATTCTTAGCTTGGTATCTTATACGTCGTCGGTCATCTCGTGAGAGATGCTGAGGGAACTTCAAAGTTTGAATATAGAGAACAATGTCTCTATACTAGGGGTCAGATGACGAGACAAGAAAAATTTGTTCGTCTACAAACAAATCAACATGGATACCATCCTCATCTAATCGTGGAAAGTCGTATATTAACTCCGTGAAGACTAGTGATTTCTTGGATTTTGCATAAGCGAAATGGAGATCAAATTCTTGTAAAATGACAATCCATTTATTATATTTCCCCCCTATGATATGCCTGGTAAGGACGTATTGAAATGGATTGACATCATAAACCACAATAGTCTTGCAAAGCAATATATAATGATGTAAACATTGGACTGCGTGAATGACAGCCAAAGCCATCTTTTCAATGTGAGAATAATTAAGCTCAGGACCGACTAGGTTTCGACTAAGATAGTAGATGGTGCTCACAGAGCTCATCATCCTCCTAAACCAAAAACATACCAATCATCTCCTCGGACGCGATGATATAGATCAAGTAATCCCTACTGTAGTTAGGAAACTTTAGCAGAGGCATTGATACCAAGGCTTTGTTCAAAGCATCGAAGGAATCTTGGGCTCTCTCATCCTAGATAAAAGGGGTGTCCTTTTTCAAAAGACGCATGAAACCCTTAGTGATATTGGCATAATTTACTATAAACCGATGTAGAAAGTTATCTTTCCCCTATAAAACTTGAAGTTGTCTAATAGTGCATGGGGGAGGCAATCGAAGTATTGCCTCAACCTTTAACGAATCTACCATGATCCCGGTATCGAAAACTAGAAATCCCAAAAGACAAACAAACCTAACGCAAAAGATGAACGTATGAGGGTTCAACTAGATTCTATAGTAACAACATCTTTAAAAAACAAGCTGAAGGTGCATAGAGTGATACACTCTCTTACGAGAGTGGGCAACGAGATTATCAAGGTAAGATTTGACTATATGCTTAAGATCGTGGAATGCGAAGGTCATAGCTTGTTGGAAGGTTGCTCTGGCATTTTTAAGGCCGAAAGGCATTTTCCGGTATGTGAAAGTACCCCAAGGAAAAAAAAATGTCGTCTTCTGTTGATCCTTAGGTTTCATTTGAATTTGGTTATACCCTGAAAATCCGTCCATAAAATAAAATACTTCGCTTCCCGCACAATTGTCGAGAATATGATCGATGAAAGGTGTGGAGAAGTTGTCTTTAGGAAAGGCTTTGTTCAGTTCATGAAATTGCATGCATACAAGGATGGCTCCTTGCTTATTATTCACAAGAATGAGGTTGGATACCCATTCAATCAAGGGAACTGGGTAGATGAAGCCAACATTGAGTATTTTCTCTACCTCTACCTTAATAATAGGGGCCTTCTGGGATTGACAACTCTAAGACGTTGTCAAACATGTTTAGCATCCTGATAAGTTCTAATCTCATGCACCAAAATATGAGGGTCGATTCCTGGCATATCTTCATATGGCCAAGCAAATACATCTCAGAATTCCTTGAAGAGTAAATAGTGTAGATCAAAATTTCTTCTTGCGAACAATCCACACCGATATGTATGTTTTCAGTATTTCCATGGGTACGAGAGATATCAATCGTGATGGTAGGATAAATACTCACCATATTTCCTTCGACATAAATGTCATGTGTATCAAGTGGAACTACGAAAAGACCGACTATATCACTCAAAGTAGATCGAAAGTCATCTTGTTTTATTCTTTCAAGCTCTGGGAGAAAACAAGAGAGATGATGCATATCATCCCAAGGTTTGTCGAAACCATTCATGGCTTCGATGATATCTTCGTCGGAGGGAAAAGTCTCATCAAGGCATTCATGTGAACAAGACAACGAAGTGACCCACATGGGCCTAAGAACAGGATCCTCCTCGCCCATCGACGAGGTAATAGGATTGGGATCGACATAAGAGTCAAGAACAACTTAATACACAATCTTCACTTCTGATAGTGGCACAGCCATTCCAGCATGTGACTGACCTTCACAAGATGAATTCAGGGAAGGTAGGGTCCACAAATCACTAAAATAGGAAGTTCATAAAGAAATGGACCTCTCCGTCGAAACGAGCCTACTGGACATGGTGTAAACATGGTGAATCGGTGCCATGAAGTCGAAAGTACCCATAAGGGAAGAATACATTCCAAAACTGATATTCTCAGTTGTCAGCTGATAATTGTCGGTCACAGGGATCGATGGTCCAACAAATGCATTGGGAATAGTGTACACAAAGGATAACTGGTCAATCGTCATGATATTCCTTTCATGAGGAAAACAAAGAGTACAAAAGACGAATGATACGATGGCAATCATAGCATAGGTCCAATTGCATCCTAGTAACAAGTTATAATCAATAGGCACATAAACTATCTCAACCTCCACCTGTACCATCTTCCCACCTAACTTGATCGAAAAGGCAGGAAGAATATCGTGAGGGCAGAAGGAATGACAATCAAAAGAAGTCAACATGTTCGATGACTTAGAAAGAGTCAGAGAACCTAGAGCTTTCCAATAGATGAAGGGCATCACACAAGTAGTAGCACCTTCATAAAAAACCACACATTTGATGGTATACTCTGAGTACCCCGCGTGGATTTGGAATGCCACATGGTAAGGCAAGCAAGGCTCCACATCTGTGATGTCAAACTTGATAAATTTTGAGCCACTGGGTTCTAGAGCTCCTAACGCAGATAGTAAGGCATTACTATGTGAAGGACATGTTTGGAGTACCTCCAAAGCTGACATCGCACAAGGGGTTTGACCCAGGTCCTCAACAATAGAGTAGTTCTGGGAAGCTCTAGAATTTGGATTGTGGGTAGAGCACTTGAGTACTCCTTTCAGAATACAAGGCGGTGGATCTGTTTTTTCAATCTATAAAGTCATCTCTAGGGGAGGAGGAGGAGACTCTAGACTAGGTATAGCCTGTGAATAACTATAATCTCAAGACCGAGTGGCTACTTGAAATTTTACATCGACCATATTGATACACAAATGGTTGTCGTCTTGCAACGACGGGTTTTGACTCCCACCAGCCGCATTTTCAGTGTTTGAGGAGCTGGAGACCATGTGATGGTTATGTGGAAAGAGATTCTTCATCACAGTGGGCGGTATATATAATAGTCTCACAGCTTCTGCAAGTTTGGGGCATAAATGTGTAAGGTGATCGTCTGTGCAAAGATTATAGGGAAATTTCACCTTATGTGTTTCTCTCTTTCCCTCTCCAACATTATTATTCGTCTTCTCATTATTACTATTGTCCTTGGGTTTATTATTTTTCCCACCCTTACGATTATTACATCCTTTCTTCTTATTCCCGCCTGGTTGCTGGTTACCATTTGGTCCGGTCGACAATTGCACAAAATGTACATCTGTTGACTAAGTGGGATTGGAAGACACAAACGAAGCTGGCCCTCCTATAGACTGGTTTAGAGACAATGCTTTCAAATGGTTTGTCACCGAGTTTGCGGTTTTTACATTGGCAGAGCCTACAATGCCATCACCATGAGGTCCGAGATTTTATCTAGGGTCATAAGTTGACCGCGGTTCATCCAGAAGAATGTGGTATAACATCCTAGATTGAGCATATATAAGATCTAACTACTGGGTTTTGCAAATCGCTTATTCCTCAGTGGTAACCCTAGATGTAGCAACATCATTCAAGATAGGAAGCTGCAAAGATTTGAGAAACCATTCTAAAAGAAAGGCTGGGGGTATGGAGGTCTTAATCAACCTCTTCCATCTACATCTACACCACTCCTAGATATGATCCGAGATATGAGTGGCTGTGTCTTGGCGTAAAGTCGACAGAAGTTCTAGGCCAACATCGTAATGAACCAACAACTGGAAGTGGTTAAGGAAGACCAACACCATTTGACTAAAGGTCCCAAATGCCCCCCTAGGTAGCTCGATATACCATTTTGCAGTGACCCCAATGAGGGTGCGTTGAAATAATATTAACTGAATAGAATTGCCATTAAGGGAATTCGAAGAGCACCATAGGTGAAAGGTAGTAACGTGATCACCAGGATCCTCACCATGCTTACCTTCGAATTTCAGAATGTCCAAAGGAATCTTGGTGGGGATGGAGGGCCATGTGGGATCATGAGACACAGGGTCATTCATCAACTTAGACAAGTATGACAGATTAAGCATGGCTAGAAAATGGAGACGAGGTTGCGACATCTATCCCCAAGCTCACTAGAAAGATTATGTTTGAGGAATTGTAGCCCATCCAGAGTTCTGGTAAGCACCATGGCTCTATCTGGGATTGTAATACCCTCCTTCGGGATGATTCATAAAAGGTAGGTTGGGCATCATTCCAGTAGGAATGTTCTGATGGGGGTTATAAAAATTTCCTGCAGTCGGATTGGATCTGGGTTATGGGTTTCCCAAAGCATGAAACTAACCTCCTCCGGGTGTGAATCCGAAGTATAGAGGTGGATTAGTCATGCCAAACGTGTTGCTCAGAATTGACACTAAGGAGGTAGGGGTGTAGGAAAAAACTTGAGCAGAATCTTGTCCGCCAGGTTGGTTGTTCCACCCATAAGCAAGAGGATTAGACCTGGGGTTGAAAACATGAATGCCTCTCATATTAGGAGTCATTTGAGGGATTTGAGAACCACCAAATGAAAATGGAGTATAAGGAGGTGTAGTGCCCCCAAGCCCAATGCTAGAATTAGGGCCAACAACTAGGATGGCGTTTGAAAACTATGAAGTAAAGTTCAACATACCATAGGAAAAAGAACTAGAGGCCATAGGGATGGACTAAACATTATAGCCCGGTGAGTGACCAAGAGACCCAAATGGGTTTGAGGCAAGAGAATGAGAATTCACTATAGGTTGAGCCATATTAATGATAGGTGCCTCTGACACTACACCCATTGTGGTTGCAGGAGTCGAAGGGGTGCCATTAAATATAGTAGGTGTGTGAGTTGAAGGGATCCGAGTGTTCTAAAAACTAGTTTCAGTACTCATCCTTGTAGAATCACAAGTCTAAATAGTGGAGGTGTGTGTACCACGCCTAATAACTCAACGCCCTTTAGAAGGAAAAGACTCGAAATCCGGTGGTAACTATAACAAGCGATGGGACTGGCGGGGACGTTGGTCCGACTGCATGATGAATTAAGACTCTAAAGACGAAAAATAAATCCTAAGGCCAACTAGTAATCAAAGAGCACACCAAAATTCAAACGACCAATATGCACACAAATAGGGTAAAGTGGTTGAAAGTGGCCTCCCTCCCTAAAGAAGGTATGTCTCACCTAAGAGGGGCCTGCGACTCCCTGCTAAAGATTGAAGGTAACATAATCAATTATATGGGCCCTTATGGTCTTAACAACCAGTTGGTCAGATCCCTCAGGAGAGGTGATCCTCCATAAAGGTTGTGTGTTGTCCGACCCTTATCTAACCTAGGGTACCTGCAGAAAAACCCCTCCAAGTAACCCATGCGGAACATACTTCAAGAAACTAATAAACCATTGTATAACCGATGCACATGCAAGAATTAGTAAGTCAGGTCCACTGTATGGGTAGGGTAGAAAAGCCCGAAACCTTGAAAGCACTGCCTCTCATAGAGGTAATGGCATTAACAAGATCCTCAGATACGAATAGATCCCCAGAAATCTCTCTGACACTAAGAAGGTATCGGGGGGGTATCCCTTCAACCGACCTCGCACGACCACATGATTAACTCTGGTGTGAGAAAAGCCTCCTGATATTACCAATTATATAATGGATTTCTCCACTCCCTTTTTCAGACACATATGTTGATTAATTGCCTTGGAGAAGTTTACTCACAAAATCCTATTCCAAGGCACTAAATCCTAAGCTAGTTTTTGTACCCTAGAAAATAAAATCGCGAGTAATCAATTTTAAATTATAGCATTAATTTTAGTGGCCATGATTACTCAAAAAGGTATGGTAGTGAAACTCATGATGTTATGACTCATCAAGAAAAGTAAATATGAATATAATGCAAAGTCCTAACTTCAATTTTCAATGAATGATATGCTTCTTAAACAAATGCAATTTTCAATTTCAACTCTGCAATTCTGAAGTAAAAATGCAATCTTTCAGTATATGCACTAAGCTAATGACAAAGACTCAAAAGGCCAAACTTCCAAGCAATAAAAAATTCCTAATATTTTTGTATTTTCAATATAAGAAAAATGAAAATGCATGGACTGAAAACAACTTGATATATAAAACTCTTATGTGTATAGAAATAGACAACTCAAGTAGGATACCAAGAAACAAGACACCCAACCCAATGTACAAGGACAATCAAAATGAAAAGGTGATGAGAAAGACTTCGCCCAAAAATTCAACCAAAGACAGGTTTCCTGTCATCCCACATACACTTAACAGTCACTACAGAGAACCAAGTAGACTCAGCAAACATCAAATCCCACCCAACAACCACCAGACTCATAAAACAAGCAAAGAAGGCTAGTGTACGCTACTGTTCAAGGAAATAGAGCATATGTACACAGCTTGCAAAGGGACAACCTACGTATATACGCGACTGTCAAGACAAAAATTGCGTATATGTTTAAAAAACAAGGCTAGGCAAGGGTGAAGGCTAAAAAACTCAGACCCAGAGTGAAAAGAGGCTATCAAGCAATGATACGACAAGAAACACAATAGGAATGAGAGCAATCTAAGGAGAAAAATACTCCAAACCCTAAGAAAGAAGATTCATTCCCTAGTATGGTCACCAATTCTATTACGAGGAAAATCTCTCTATGGCTAGGGTAAACCACAACAGATGGAAATGACTGTAGAAATCAACTATATTCTAAATTATTCTATGTAAACAAATATGCTAGGAAGATAGGATAACATGCCTACCTCGTCCATACATTTGATGGATTCCATCATTGAGCACTTGACCCAAAGAAATATACCTGCAACTAGTCCTCTACAACTAAGCAAAGAAAACATATGGTGATAATAAATGATGTTAGCACTTTCAATAGCATAATCCATTAATAATCAAGACAAATACGCCCATGGAATAATAATTCGAATATTTGCAAGATATCAATTGGATGAGAAAATAGTATTTCTATTAATATATGATCAGCATAAGTGAAAATGTTACAGACTTCCATGTCGGCATGGTTCGAAATCGAGAAACTAAGTTCCTTCCAGTTGGGCCTCCACCACTTCAATCCTCCACCAAAGGAAAACTCATATAAGAGATACAATGAAGTTCTCAATCAAATAAGGGAAGATTTTGGGGGCTGAACACTATGCTCAGACTTAAAGAACAAAGGGATACAGACTCAATATGAAGTAAATAATTTCTCCAGAGTAACTTTGCTCTCAAAGTCGAATTATTTTTCTTCTTTTCCATAGCTCAAAATTGGCCCAGTTATAGCCTTCAAATGGAACTGAAGGGCCAAGTCAGAACATTTCCAGTGTATGGAAGGCCAATGATCACATATCTCCTATCATGACATGGAAACCCGACTCCATTTTTCAGTTTTGGGAAATCAACAACTAATCTGGCAGAATCAACAACTAGTTGGGCACGTACTCGCATTACACGTGGTCGTGTTATCCAATTTCTACCACTATAACCTCTAGGTGTGCCCATGATACACCTTGCGTTTCACACAGGATAAGTTAGGGATATTTGAACTTGAAACCTAATGGAACTTCATATCATGACACTCGCCAATTGAGCGGCCCCCCGGGGGCTTGAGAAAAATAAGTTAAAACACCTTAAAAAATAAAATTGAAACAACCCTCCTCTCTCACTTTCTCCTTTTGTCTTCTCATTAGCTCAACCTAGGAATCAAGTGTTAAGATCAATTCTTATCTTTCCAAGATCTATGGTGGAGATTAAATCTCCCCCTTCACTTAAGTTCCCTAAGTCACTTTAGCATTAATGAGCTCATAAAGTCACTTTGACTTTA
>JZKD02S0956684.1:1557463-1567739 GCA_000966675.3 Picea glauca | reverse complement strand
GTCCTCCAACTTCGTAAGGCCATAACTCTCAAACCGTGAGGAGTTATGTGACGTTCCACATACCACCAAAAATGGAATGACATGTAATATCCATATAGAATAGTATTATCTAAAATTATATCATAACTCATACTGTTATCCATCAAACAAACTTGGGTCCATTACCCAAACCTGGGGTTTCCAACTTCTCATGGCCATAACTCTCTAACCATGAAGAGTTATGTGACGTTCCACATACCACCGGAAATGGAATGACAGGCACTATCCATATAGGATAGTTTACCTGGAAAATTCATTGTTCCTATTCTCATTATTCCACAATTAAGAATGGGTTCTCTTACTCCGCAAAGCGTCTTCCCGTGAGGGCTTTCACCATAAGGGGACCACTTTGGATTTCATCCATATTTACTTCTTATCGACCATAACAATACAATAATGAGTCATATTTACATCAAATAATATTGGGTCCATTAACCAAACCTTTGTGCTGCGGGGCTTTCTTCAAGGGTTGACATCAATGACAACCAACCTTAATCAACATGGGAAAAACACACACATTCATACATTTAAAGAAAATAAACAAAATTCCTCACATCCATCATAGTAGGGCTAAAGATTTATGATCACATACAAACTAAAATAAAATGATTTGCAAGCATAAGAGAACTTTGACAAAGTGATGCATGGGTATATCAAATGAATATAATGATAGATCAACCTCAAATACTTTATATTAATAAAAACTGGGTTACAAAGTATAGTCAAGATTGTTCCCAAAATAGTTCTCTTGGAATTTCTAAAAAATATATAGTTCAATACATATTCTTAGAAATTAAAATGCGTTTGTCATAATTAGTGGGATTGGGGCTCCCGAAGACCACAAATAATATATATATATAATAATGAAGTTTATAAAAAGAATAAAGTGGGCGACGAAAGGCAATAAGACCTGGTAAGAAGAAAAAAGGAATATATCAGTCTTCGGTTAAACCTTTCTATTTAAAGAGGTGGAGTAACTGGATGAAGAGCTTGATAAAGACAAAAAGATGTGATGAGTATGAACTTACTATGATGGTATCTCATGGTTTGTTACTTGCTCGTTGATGTCCTTTTATGGATTTCCTCGGTGGTTACAAGAACCGCCTCAACCGTCCTTTTCCCTTAATTGGTAAGCTTTTTGACAACCTTTTTGAACCACTCGTCGATGTAGCTACTCATTGGTGCCATGTTGATTTCATGTCGTATTTTTATATTGAAGAGTTCTCCTTCCAATTCCCTTAGTTCAATCAAAATTTTCCGCAATGTTTCCTCAATATCCTTGATTTTTGATCAAATAATCAACTAGCCATTTTTCTTCATCATCTTCACTATATTCAAGAATTCCATAGAAATTTTCAAATGACAACCCTTTAAAAATATCAACTTGTTCATCAAATGTTTGCTTGGTTAATAAAAACGAGTTGGGTATCAATTTTGGGTCTTGGACTTCATTGGTGCTTCCAACTAGATCTATCTCAGTTAGCTTCCGAATAGTTCCTCTCTTCTAGTTATGGCCTGGCTACATGCTTGAACGATACCATGAAGGTTTTTTACCTTTTTCCTTCCAACATGCGTTCAGTTTTTTTATTCAGTTTGGGGAAGGGAGATCCTCCTCTCTTATTCTCAATTCCATCATATTAGTAACTTTAACACCAAATGGTACAACCGCATCGAGGTAGAAACCTTGCTCGTTTTTCAAATATGCTTGCAGATATTCATGAAAATCATGTGCTCTTGTTCCAAAAGAGACCATGCTCTTTGACATCTCCCAAGCCTCTGTTATTAATTCCATTCTTTTCTTTATATTTTTTTCCACATATCCTCGAGATGATGTGAGAAGGCTTGTCGATCCTTTTAACTTTTCTACAGATGTGGTAGGCCCGATCATTTCCAAAGGAAGAACAAGAATTCGAAGGGGCATTGAAGCTCCCTCCAATTATTTTATTTGCTTCATTAACCTCACATTCTCTGCTTCAAGGCCTTCAACAGAGTTTTCTAGGGCATCTCCAATTGCTCAATGTATTTTGGAAATATGGGAAGACCACATGTTCCATAGGTTAATCTTTGAGCGAGATTTCCCCTTCTTATTATTTACATCTCTTTTCTCAATAATCAAACTTTTGGATTCGCTATAAAAAATAACAATCTGAAATGAAAAAGACTCTTCTTCGTCGAAGGTCTTTGTCCCAATTATTTACATCTGAGGGTTCTGGTGAGTAGTGTTCTCTTGTTGGTCGTCATTGGAGAACACTTTATTGATGTCAATTTCTATCTCCATGTTCTCAAGGGAGAGGTTGTGGATACCACTTTATCCTCGAGGTCCCTCCTCTTCTTGTACAATGTTTTTTCATTTCTTCCTGAAGGGAAGTTTATGATAAATTTCAATTTTTCCAGAAGGAGGGTTCTTATCTCCTCCTCCACTTGAAGAAATGTGGGTGATGTTGTTACTTGGGTAGGTCGTTGGAGTGCTGATCCAAGATTCTGTACTCTTTGGTGTGACAGTGGGGGATTGGGCACTTTTCTCACCCGTAACTTTTCCTCTCTGCTTGTACGACTCATTGGTGTTGAGTATTGTCTCTAGGTCACTGGTTTCATGAGAAGGAGTGCCTGAGGTATTGTCTCCATATTCATTCATAATAGTGTTAATGAAAGAATTGTTGAAACCAAAAGCCAATAGATGTTCTACAAAAATACCACTAGGGTAGAACCCTTTTACTTTTTCAACATATTTTAGATTGAGGTCGTGGAAGTGGCATGCAAACTCATCAATATTTTTCATATTTACAAATATGAAGTCCCTAACTTTCCAAGGCAGAGGTATGAATTGTTTTTTTCTCTTTTCATGGAAAAAATGCAACCAGTAGGTGTATTGCCTTGTTATCTCGGAAACAAACATTTTGTTAGATATGTGGCATAGAAGGAAAAAGGATTTTATTTGGATCTAAAAATCCTTATAATGTTATAATTTTCCATTTGTTCTAGTGTCCCCTTCCTATCCAGGAACTTCCTTTCTTGGTCAGACATTCGGGGGGCATTCTTTCCCAAAACAAATTCTTTAAAAATTGAGACAAAATCATTAAAGACTTCATAAAAATGTTGTGAGGCCTTGTGCCTCCACAATGTTTGATACCAAAAGGTTACTAGGCCAAATTCATAGTTTACCACCTTGCACACAGATAATCTCGAGAACTGACAACAATGCGCTATCGTGAAAACCAAATAATATGACATAAATAATTTTTTCTCCTTGTATTGCACCAATTTGGAAGAGATTTCACTAGAAATCAACTTACCCCAATCGAAGATGGCCTGTTCCTTGACCATAAAATAAAAATGTAAACAAGCATCCAGGAGATGTTGGTCGCGCTTTCCTATCCTGTTACCCTTGTAAACATCCATGCGATTTCCTGGAAGGGAGTTTTAAATGCTCCAAACTGCAATCTTGTAATGTGCTCCGAGACGAACGTTGGGTTCTCTAGGAATTTAGGTAAGAGGTCAAGTCCATTGTCATGATTTTTTAAGAAATCCCTACAATATTCACCTTTGAAAGTGATCGTTGGCTCGGGAAGCCTCAACATCTTACGAAAAACTTTAGGTGACAGAGAGACAGGGGAATGGTCCCACAACTGGATGATCCGTTGGCTTGGAATTTATCTCTCATTGAACTAGGTGACCAACTCCTTACAATCAAAACTTGTCGAACACACCCTGCATGCGCAATTCCAAACATCTAGATTATTTCCTTCTGGGAAAAAGGGGATGAATAATAGGAATATGCCCTAGAGCCCTAAAGACTTTGATCCTCGCGCACAAAAATATTCAATGTATCTCCATAGAACTAGTGTCGACTTGCTGTCATAATTCGACGAGAATGTTCGCTTGCTCCAAATTATGTTAGGAATGAATGTTGGTGGGAGATAATATAATCCTTCGTAAATCCTGTTTAATGTTCTTTAATAGGAGGTATTCTCGATCCTTTTTCTTATTAATGACCATCCCTTCGAACCTGTATGGTAATTTATTATTATTAAAATCATAATGAATGTGCATTGGGAAAGGTGCGAGGGTGGCAGGGATGGACATGGGAAATATGTGAATAGAGATTTTTTGTGAATCTAGGAACCCACAAACCCGAGAGCCCGTGATGGTATGAGGTGTGAAATTCACTAAGTGTGGGATGATGCGACAATTTGATGGATTCATGTTGGTAGAATGACACTTAGGAAGTTCAGGGAGTCTAGGGATCAAAATGTAGATCATGGAACTCTTTGGTGCAATATGTATATCATAGAACACGGGAACATGAAAGATCGATCCTGTCAACCCAGGAACTCATGATCATAAAATAGGCTAAGTATGGAACAAAACAGAGGTTGGTTGGACTCATGAAGTGAAGTTTTAGATGGAGGTGAGAAAATGTAAGTCCGCTAGCTCGAAAACCCACGGTCTAAAATGCGACTAAGTCTTAGAACTAGAAAGGGATAGTAAGAGGGAAAAACATGTAAGTGTAGAAGGGGGCAAAGAAAGGGAGAAATGAAATTGGGAAAATAGAAAAGGGTAGGGAGTTTTTTCGAAGAAGGAAATGACCTCAACAACAGGCTCCAACTGTGGGGTGATGACCCCCGATGGGTTGTCAAGAATCCAAAATCTCTTGTGACCAGGTGTTTCCTCCCATTGGGCTATGGAGTCAGATTAAGAATATACAAACTAGAAATAAAATTATTTACACTGTAATGACAAGTTCTAGGAAAAGAAACCTTTCAGATGTTTCCCATTGAAAGGAAAAATTAACATTTTTCCTTTCATATCTTTTAGAATATATGAGTTGAAGCCCAATATCTTTTGGACGACATAGGGTCTGATCCATAGTGCTTCAAAATTTGTGTGCATGGATGGATTTTCCTTGGCTTTGTTCCAAAGCAATACCATTTCTCCCTTCTGAAATTTCTTCATAGTTGTTCTTTGATCAAAATACTTTTTGACAATCTTTTGCCTCTGAGAAGTCCATTTCAGGGATTTTCTTCGTTCCTCCTCCAGCTTTACCAATTGATTGATTCTTTTATGAGTAGGAGAAATTTCTTCAGTATCTTCAGTATTAAACACGTAGTTCAATTCATTAAGCTCGAGGTTAATTGAAATTTTTGCCTCTTTTCCATAGACCAATAGATACAGGGTCATCTCGATACTATCTTTCGAGGTTGTCCTTCTTTCCCATAATGCTTTTTGTAGCTTCAGGTACCAATTTATCTGGTTTCCATCAACAGTTTTCTTCAATATCTGCACAAGTTTTTTGTTCGTGGATTTGGAAAGGCCATTTCCATGTGGATAGTAATTCGAAGACTAACCCATAATGATCCCATATTGTCTGCAAAACTCTGTGAATTTTGACCCAATGAAGATCGAACCGTTGTTTGTGATAAATTTATCAGGAACACCAAACTTGACAAAATGTTTTATTTGAGGAATCCAATCAATTATTTAGCGTCAACCTTCTTTAGTGCCACTGCTTCTGTCCATTTTGTGAAATAATCAATAGCTATTATAATGTAGATGTGCCCTTTGCTACATTTTGGATTAATCATCCCAATGACATCAAGTCCCCATTGGGAAAATGGTTGTTCCACCACAATCGGATGTAGAGGCATTGTAACTTTCTTCATTTTTCTTGAGAACTGTTGGCATGATAAACATCTTCTTATTGCGATGTACGAGTCCCTGAAGATTGATGACAAGTAGAATCCTGCTATGATTATTTTGTGAGCAGTTGCAGTGGGTGCAAAGTGTCCACCGCATACTCCCTCATGGAGTTCTTTGATTAGTGTTGGAGCTTGATTCTGATCAATGCATATCAAAAATATACCATCGAAATTTCTTCTGAAAAGTATATCAACAATCAATACATATTGGTTCACCTTCATCTTGAGTGTCCTTCTCTCCTTGGAACTCATCGTAATAGGGAATTTCCTGGATCTTAAATAAAATATGATATCTTTGCACCATTATGAATCAACTAATGATTCCTTGACTGAGATTGAAATCATCCCATCGACTGAGTCCCCATTCACCATAACATTGCATAGTCCTTGTCCTTTGATTTCCTTCAACTGTTTGATCTTTATATCATACTCTTGAATTGTTTCTAACCAGTTGGCCCATTTTCCTTCACTCAACTATTGATTTAGGAGCATATTGACGGGGGACGAGGGGACATAGGCAATAACATGAGAGTTTAGTATACAAGTCTGAAAGTGTGCCACATATTTTACGAGATCCAAAGGCTATTTCTTGAGTTAAGAATGCCTCAACTCATATTTGTGTAGAGTTTTTCTCATAAAACTTATGGGGAGCTCTTCTCCGTTGCTATTTTCCGAGTGAGGATGGATGCGACAACTTCCTCTGTAGTGAATGAATAAATAATAAAATACTTTTGAAAATATAGACTAATGAGGACAAGAGTTGTGGTGATGGCCCCCTTTATCTTGTTGAATGTTTCCTGAGTATCTGTTGTCCACTCAAACCTCTGCTCTTTTTTCAGCAACAAATTGATGGGTTTTAAGATGCTTGTGTAATCAGGAACAAATCTTTGAACAAAATTAATTTTCCCGAAGAATGACTAGACTCCCTTCTTGGATGTCTGGGGGCTGAGTTCATTAATCGCTTTAACCCTTTCCGGGTCAATGCAAATCCCTTCCTTGCACACAATGTGGCCCAACAACTTGCCTTGTGATACAACAAAAAAAAATTTCTTTGGGTTGAGAGAGACGATGTATGATCTGCATCTTTCAAATACTTTTCTTAAATGATGGATGTGATCCTCCCTTTTTCTTGAATGCACTGTCAAGTCATCTTGATAGTCTACCATGAAATTTCTTATCAGTCCGCTGAATGCATGATCCATGGCTCTTTTGAACATAGCTTTTGCATTCTTCAAACCAAAGGGAATTCTAGCGTATGCATATGTCTCCCATGGTGTGATAAATGTTGTTTCTTCTCTATCTTCCTTAGCAAATAAAACTTGATTATATTCAGAGAAACCATCCAACATAAAC
Organism: Picea glauca; assembly: GCA_000966675.3. Taxonomy (NCBI): domain Eukaryota; kingdom Viridiplantae; phylum Streptophyta; class Pinopsida; order Pinales; family Pinaceae; genus Picea; species Picea glauca. Next base: position 1,560,651 of record JZKD02S0956684.1, on the reverse strand, counting down.
ATGCATGCCGACCCCGTGACTTGCTGTAGTAGAAAATACATGTTGGGCAACGAGAAATTATCTTTTATGCTCGCTTTGTTAAGATCTTTGAATTCGATGCACATTCGAATTTCCTTGGTCTTCTTCCTAACAATGATTGGATTTGAAAGCCAGTATGAATGTCTGATGGGATAGATTATCCCTTCTTTCTTCAACTTTTCCAACTCAATTTTTACTAGAGGCTTTAGTTTGGGATTCATCATTATTATTTTTTGTTTCACCGGTTTGGCTTCTTCCCTCAAAATTATGATATGTTGGAATATCGTTTTGTCATAATCCTTTAAGTCATCATAAGTCCAAGAAAATAGATCAATATTTTCCTTAAATAAGGTGACATATTGATCAACTTCTTCAGGGGTGCAATCAATTCCAAAATTGACATATTTTGGGGACTGGTTCGTTCCAATATTGACTTTTCTTGTCTCTTGCACCTTTTGAACTGAAACTTCTTCAAAAATATTCTCGGTATGATCATATTTTGTGAAAAAATATTCATCTTGTATGTAGTCTTTGGGGACAAAAAATCTCTTCATCATATTCTTCTTCATCATTATTTAACAAAAAATTCTCCAAGTGTTCATCATTGTCAAACACTTGCAAGTACTCAATATTATCGGGCACAGATGGCCTAAAGGTCCTTTCCACCTCGAAAGATGTTTTTCTCAAGATATCATTTGGATTTGATAATGAAGTTGCCAAAGCTAGCAAATAGGCCTTATGGTTCTTATCCCTTGGAATGAAATAAATATTGAAAGAGATGAAAGATTCCATCAGTTCATTAAATCTTTTGAAATACAATTTAAGTCTTTCCTTTTTGATTTTGTATTTCTAGGTAACTTAGTTGATGACCAACTATGAATCTCTAGTCACAGTGAGATGTTATATTTTCATTCATTGTCCGAAGATCATCCCCTGGATTAAATATTCATATTCTGCCTCATTATTTGTGCATGGAAACTCCAGTCTTATAGTGTGAGGATGTATCATCTTATCTGGGTTGATGAGAACAATCCCAACTCCATTCCCTGATTTATAACATGTTCCATTGAATGAAATTCTCTAGTAACCTTCAAATACACATTCTGGGACCTCCAAGTCTTGAACTCATTCTAGGTTTTCATTCTGCTCCATGTCCAAGATAACATAGTTTTTTATCCCAGAGACTATGTAGTCTTCCATTAATTCATTATCCTTCTTCTTGAAGGAGAAAGGTTTTCTGGGCTCTCAAGGTACTTTAATCATTGCTCCCTCCTTGGTTGGTAGAATCATATAACTATCGTCTTTCATTATATATCCACTGATCATGGAGCTCCAATATCTTCCCAGCACAACCCCATATGCTGGAGGCAGATCTACCACAATAATATTAAAAACCGTGATGATATGGGGAGCTACGGTAATCCATGCATAGAAATCTTTGATTTCTCTGTATGCCGACACTTTTCTCAAATTGATGGAATATATGCTCTCACTAGTTTCATAATATTTAGTGAAACTCATGTCCAATGATTCCATGAACGCGAGTGTCATTATATTAATTGTTGCACTAGTATTAACTAAACATTTATGTAATGCAACATCATCATTTTCAATTGATATGTAGAAGGGTGGAATTTTACATCTCAGCTTAGCAGTTGACAGGCTCTGGTTCATTTTTGGAGTGGAAACAACAACTTCCATTCTTTCCAATGGATCATCCAACAACTTCAATATATTCTTCCTCTGCTGAGGAATCTTCACCACTTCTATAAAAGGCAAGGTTATCCTCAACTTACTTAATTCCTCCACGACATTGTACGTCATTTGATTTGAGTTTGTCGCTATGGTTTGCCTTGTGGTTCCAACTGTCACCTTCTCATTCTACACTTTTTCCTTGGATCTTTCCTTTTATTATTTTTTATTTGTTGGAGTCGCCTTTATTCTTCGGTCTATTTACAAATCTTCTTGTCTAGGAGACATTTTCTTGCGAGTTAGGATGGTTGTTTCCCTCTTCATATATGTACATGGATGCCCCGCATCCATCCATCTGCACTGTCTTAGAGCATTCATTAGGTAAGTAATAAACTTTTTGTTCGGTTGATTTCTCATCATAGACATCATCCAAAACAACCGCATTTGGAGTGCACTGTCTAAGAACCCTTGGTCTCGATGGGTCTTCAATATTTTCGAATCTGACCCTGTTTTTTGGGGGAGGGTTCCTCCTTTGTTTGAGAATTTGAATTCTTGGGTTTGGAATGTAATTATCTCCCCTTCTCAACTTGGTTATTTCATTCTGCATCTGTTTGATGGTTCTATTCATCTATGCAATCTCAATTCTCTACTTTGTTTCCTGAGCTACTGCATTGTCAACTTTTACGTCAGGTATGGTTCCCTTAAAAACTCCTCCTCCTACCATTTGATTCTAAGATTCTCGAGGTTTAAACTCCTCATTTCTTGTCAAGCTAGAAGATCCTTGATTATCAATATTCAATCCCCCCATCTTTCTTTGTACTTTTCAAAATATAATGTTGGGGTCAGCGCCCGTTTCAATCATAATTTATTCCATCTCAATAGCCTTAGTCATTTCTTCCTCCAAGGTATCCATCTGGGATGTTCTAATGGCACATTTCACATTCGGGGGAATTTCATTCTTATATAAACCGAGAATGACTAGGTCATTTGGTATTTTTTCCTCTGGGATTCTATTCAAAGTCTTATTGAACTTGAGATTAAAATATCGTATCCTTTCATTCTTCCTTAACCCAATCTGGGTGAATTCTGTGAGGAGGGTATGGTAGGAAATTGGGGGGGGGGATATTTAGGAACATAACTTCAAGGTCATTAAATGAAAATATGGATCTATTGGGTAATGTTGTATACCATTCATAAGATCTTTCTAATAAATTTTGCAAAAATAACCTCACCATGAAATCATCATGTTTGACTCGGTGTAAGTCACAAACGTCAAGAAATAAATGCAAATGCCTCTTTGCATCAATTGCCCAAAAAATTCATTCAAGGTGCCATTAGGGAGAACTGGGAGTTCGTTTTGTCCACCCATGAGATTAAGAGGGGAATCTCTCACCCTCCTTCTATTTCCAAACCCTAGGATTCCTTGGTTTCTTGCAACATCTCTTTCGCCTCCTTGTCTATCCTCATGATGTTCGATT
>JZKD02S0956684.1:1532917-1555921 GCA_000966675.3 Picea glauca | reverse complement strand
ACTCATTTTTAATGTAATTAACTCATTTTTAAGGGTTATTGGGCATTTTTAGAGCCTAAATTCGTGGAGGAAGTTGGAGATGGACAACTAACTTTCCCAACTATTTAACCAAGGCCATTTGAGGCCATTTGGTAAGCTTTTGGAGAGCATTCAGAGTAGAGATGCTGATGCAAGGCCAAGATAAAGCCAGTTTGAGGCAGAGGAGCTGTTGAGGTAGAGATGCTGTCGGACGATTTCTGAGAGTTCGGTATATCCGTTTCAGGTGCCGTAAGTTGTGCAAGATTCTAGAGATCATGGTGAACAAGACCAGATCAGTATAGGAGCCAATCGACAATTGTAAAGATATACTAATAAGCTTTTGAAAAGAAATCAAGAAGCCTCCCTCACAGAGAAAAAGGCCCGGAGACGTAGGCAAAGTTGCCGAACTCCGTTATCAAACTTGTGCATTATGGTTTGTTGTTTTCATTGCATTTCAGATTTGCAATTATGTTAATGTCTGTATAATTCATTTGCTTTTTCTCGCTCTTTCATTAAGTTTCCCAATGGTTAATTAATGCATGCTAAATAAACTCAACCATAGTCATTCGAAAAATCCTGACGGATCATAAAAACTAAAAGAAAATAATATGCATGCATAAGAGAAATTTGACAGAATGATACATGGGTAGCTCAAATGAAGATAACGATAGATCAACCTCAAATACTTTATATTCAGAAAAATCGGGTTACAAAGTAGAGTCGATATTGTTCCCAAAATAGTTCTCTTGTAATTTCTAAAAAATATATAGTTCAATACATATTGTCAGAAATTAAAATTCGTTTGTCATAATGACTGGGATTGGGGAACCCGAGGACCATAAAGAATATATATATAAGAATGAAGTTAATAGAAATAATAAAGTGGGTGGCGGAAGGCAACAAGACCTTGTAAGAAGAAAAAAAGAAAATATCAGTCTTCGGTTAAACCTTTCTATTTAAAGAGGTGGAGTAACTGGATGAAGAGCTTGATAAAGACAAAAATATGTGATGAGTATGAACATACTATGATGGTATCTCATGGTTTGTTACTTTCTTGATGATGTCCTTTTATGGATTTCCTTGGTGGTTACAGGAACTGCCTCAACCGTCCTTTTCCCTTCATTGGTAAGATTGTCGACAACCTTTTTGAACCACTCCTCGATGTAGCTTCTCATTGGTGCCACATTGATTTCATGCCGGATTTTTATATTGAAGAGTTATCCTTCCAAGTCCCTTAGATCAACCAAAATGTTCCATAATGCTTGCTCAATATCTTGATTTTTGATCAAATAATCAACTAGCCAGTTTTCCATGTCATCTTCACTATATTCAAGAATGTCATAGATTTGTTTAAATGACAACCCTTTAAATATCTCAACTTGTTCATCAAATTCTTGCTTGGTTAAGAACAACGATTTGAGTATCAATTTTGGGCCTTGGAATTCATTGGTGCTGCAAGTTAGATCTATCTCAGTTAGCTTCTTGAACAATTCCTCTCTTCTAGTTATGGTATGGCTACATGCTTGAATGATACCATTTAGGTTTTTTACCTTTTCCTTCCAGCATGTGTTCAGTTGTTTTATTCGGTTCGAGGAAGGGGGATCCTCCTATTTTATTCTCAATTCCATCATATTAGTAAATTTAACACCAAATGGTACAACCACATCGAGGTAGAAACCTTTCCTTGTTTTTCCAATCTTCTTGCAGATATTCATGAAAAGCATGTTCTCTTGTTCCAAAAGAGACCATGATATTTGGCATCTCCCAAGCCTCTGTTATTAATTCCATTCTTTTCTTTATATTTTTTTCCACATAGCCTTGGGATAATGTGAGAAGGCTTGTCAATCCTTTTAAATTTTTCGCAGATGTGGTAGGCCTGATCATTGCTAAAGGACTAGAAAGCATTGGAAGGGGCATTAAATATCCCTCCAATTCATTGATTCACTCATTTAACCTGACATTCTCTACTTCAAGGCCTTAAATAGAGCTGTCTTGGGCATATCCAGTTGCTCGGTGTATTTGGGAAATTTGGGAAGGCCGCATGTTTCATAGGTTAATATCTGAGAGAGATTTACCCTTCTTATTCTTTACATCCCTTTTCTCAATAATCAAATTTTTGGATTTGTTGTAAAAAAAAATGCTCTGAAATGAAAAATACTCTTCTTTATCGAAGGTCTCGGTCCCAATTATTTCCATCTCAGGGTTCTGGTGAGTAGTGTTCTCTAGCAGGTCGTCATTGGGTAAAACTTTCTTGATGTCAATTTCGAGTTCCATATCCTCAAGGGAGAGGTCGTTCTATCACTTTCTCCTCAAGGTCCCTCCTCTTCTTGCACAATGTTTTTTCGTTTCTTCCTCAAGGGAAGTTTATGATAAATTTCAATTTTTCCGGAAGGAGGGTTCTTATCTCCTCCTTCGCCTGAAGAACTATGGATGACTTTCTTACTTGGGTAGGATGTTGGAGCACTACTCTGAGATGCTGTAATCTTTGGTGTGACAGTCGGGGATTGGGAACTTTTATCACCCAAACTTTTTCCTCTCTACTTGTATGACTCATTGGTGTTAAGTATTGTCTCTAGGTTGTTGGTGTCATGAGTAGGAGTTCCTGAGGCATTGTATCCATATTCATTCAAAATAGTATTAATGAAATAATTTCTAAAACCAACAACCAATAGATGTTCTACAAAAATACCACCAGGGTCGAACCCTTTTACTTTTTCAACATATTTTAAATTGAGGCTGTGGAAGTGGCATGCGAATTCATCAATCTTGTTCATATTTATGAATATGAAATCCCCGAATTTCCAAGGTAGAGGTATGAATTTATTTTTTCTCTTTTCATGGAAAAAATGAAACCAGTAGGTGTACTACCTTGCTATCTCAGCAACAAACATTTTTTTAGATATGTGGCAAGAAAGGAAAGAAGGATTTTCTTTGGATCCAATCCTTATAACGTTATAATTTTCCCTTTTTTCTAGTGTCCCCTTCCTGTCTAAGAACTTCCTTTCCTAGTCAGACATTTGGGGGGTGTTATTTCGAATCAACAATTCCTTAAAAAACGAGACAAAATCATTAAAGATTTCATAAAATTGTTGGGAGGCCTTGTGCCTCCCCAATGTTTGATACCAAAAGGTTACTGGGTCAAATTCACAATTTACCTTCTTGCACATAGATAATCTCAGGAACTGACAACAATGCGCTATCATGAAAACCAAATAATATGACATAAATACTTTTTTCTTGTTCTTGTATTGCACCAATTGGGAAGCGATTTCAGTGGAAATCAACTTACCCCAATCGAAGATGGCCCGTTCCTTGACCGTAAAACAAAGAATGTAAAGAATCATTCAGGATATGCTGACTATGGTTTCTTCTCTTGTTATCCTTGTAAAAATCCATGCGATTTCCCGGAAGGGGTTTTTAAATGCGCCAACCTACAATCTTGTAATGTCCTCGGGGACAAATGCTAGGTTCTCTAGGAATTCAGGTAAGAGGTCGAATCCATTTTCATGCTTTTTTAAGAACTCCCTGCAATATTCACCTTTGAAGGTGAGCGTTGGCTCGGGAAGCCTCAACATCTTATGAAAAACCTGAGGTGACAGAGAGACAGGGGAATGGTCCTGCAACTGGATGATCTACTGGCTTGGAATGTATCTCTCAGTGCACCAGGTGACCAACTCCTTACAAACAAAACTTTCAGGACACACCCTGCGTGCGTAATTCCAGACGTCTAGGTTATTTCCTTCTGGGCAGAAGGGGATGAATAATAGGAATATTCCCTAGACCATTGAAAACTATGATCCTTTCTCATAAAAATATTTAGTGTATCTCCACAGAAATGTTGTCGAATTGCTTCCATAAGTCGACGAGAACATTCCCTTGCTCCAAATTATGTTAGGAATGAACACTGGTGGGAGATAATATAATCCTCCGTAAATCCTGTTTATTGGGATTTAATAGGAGGTCTCCTAGAGCCTTTCACTTATTAATGACCATCCCTTCAAACATGTATGGTAAGTTATTAACATTAAATGCTAATAACTTGAGATTTTTTGTGAACCCGTGAACCTGTGAGCCCAAGAGTCTGAGATGGTATGAGGCATGAAATTAGATAAGTGTGGGATGACACAGTGGTTGAATGGATTCATGTTGGAAGAATGACACTTAGGCAGTTCAAGGAGTCCATGGATTGAAATCTAGATCACAGAACTATTTGGTGCAATATGTCTATCACAGAACATAGGAACATAAAAGTTCGATGTCGTCAACCCAGGAACCCACGATCATAAAATTGAGTAAGTATGGAACAACACAATGGTCGCTCAAACTCGTGAAGTGAATTTGTGGATGGAGGTGAGAAAATGTAAGTCTATTATCCCGACAACCCACAATCTAAAATGCGACTAAGTGTTAGAAATAGAAAGGGATAATAAGAGGGAAAAAAGAAGAGGGAAAATGGGTAAGTGTAGAAGGGGGCAAAGAAAGGGAGAAACGAAATCAAGAAAATATAAATGGGTAAGGAATTTTTTGGAAGTAGGAAATGACCTCAACACCTGCACAATAATCCATATCATAGAAATGACACACATAGAAGGAGAAGAAGAGGATTCTCAGTTCAGTCCTATAATAGAAGAGTAGTTAAGTCCTACTTAGGCTGGATCATGTGATTCCACGACCCTGTGTGCATCACCAAGATCATAGGTAACATTTGAGGATTTGTCGAAAGAAATTTATATAGTTACTAGAGAAAGTCGAAATAGTGGGAGCAGTGCGTTGATCTAGAGTCAACCAACATATCCCAGGGGAGGTACTACACAAAACAACATGGTAGGGTTAGAAAACACATTGAGACTTCCTGAGTTCTGGGGAGTTGGGTTGGAGGACCCTGAACAACAACTATTTGTATGTGAAACAATTTGGGATATGAAGAATATGTAAGAATAGTTCGTAAAGATTGTGCAGTTAGAAATGATGTTTAGAGGCTGCACATTAGTATGGTACATGAAATTGCAGAGTAGCACACCAACAGGTCAAACAAGGACACTGACATAAATTAGACAAGAAATATTGAAAGAGTTCAAGAATCTGAAATTTGAGTCGTAGTACATCATAGAATTGAAGGAAATCAAACAAGTGCAGATTGAGTCAGTTTGGGACTATGATCAAAGATTTAAGGATTTGATGGGTAGATTGACATTTTAGATTCCTAATCAACAACACATAGAATGGTTTATTACAGGACTATTGCCACACATTCGCTGCCTATTGGTGCAACAAAAGGTTACGTCGTAGCCCGAAGCCTTATAGATTGCAATAAAGCTGGAAGCATCTCCTGTAGGATATGGTGGGGGGATGGCTCAAGTCCAGAAACAATTAGCTGCCTTGACAATTCAATTAGAAGAACTAATGAAAGGAAAGGAGAAGCAAGAAAATTCTTGATGTGTTAAGTGTAGGATTGAAGGACACCATAAGGATGAATGCCCCAATTTTGTGTAGTATTTGGTGACTGGAGCACCAAATCCATTACTAGGAGGAGGCTATTGTAAAATATGTAAAAAATGGGGCCATCATCCACCTAATTGTCCATTGCTGCAGAAATACTAAAGTACTCCAAGGAATTTATTTTGTAACTTTTGCAAGTCAATTAGGCATAAAGAGAAGGATTTTCGTGCATTCAATTTGATGAGAAAGTGCACTTCAGATATGTGTAGAATCCAGGAGGAAAATATTGAGACAAAAGGAGGTGGTACATAATATAATAACCAGAGAAGCTATAATATAGGAGGTTAAGGAGGATTTGGTAGAGGTCAAGGCAGAGGAGGTAGAGGCCCAATAGTCTGCTACAATTGTAATCAATCAAGACACTTAGATCATTAATGCCCAAATCCTTATACAACATGAATATATTATAGAGCATTGGATCATGTGAGAAAATACTATCCTCAACTACTTACGAAGTGGTAGGAAAGAGGGAATCAAAACCATAACCCAAATTAGAACATACAAAAGATATTAGTCAAGAAATGCAATGAAGGGCCTAGAATAGAAACTATCATGTGTGAAGGAGTTAGAACAGGGGATGATGCGACGAATGGAGGGAGGAAGGTTGAGAAATGGGTGAGGAAATCAACAGGATCTATGCCAAAATTTGACCTTTAACATGAAAATGAGACATATCATAGGACAAGAAAATAGATACTAGGACCGGATTGGGTAGTACCCACATTATCTGCACCTCCTATGGTCGACATGCCTCTGGTCTGTGATTTTACTATACCAGAAAATTCACTTGAGAAGGTAAGTTCTCTAAGAGAGTTTCTGATAAGTTGCATAGAATTGATGAAAGATGAAACTACGTTGAATGCATTATGTGAAATGATTTATCATTGTGCATAAGAAAGGGAAATTCCTGCCGCACAGATGGTGGTGAATCAGGTACTGCACAAAAAAATGACTAACAGAGAGTTCATACTAAGTGCACATATTGGGGAATATGATGTGGACAATGCCATTTTAGACTTGGGTTCTGATGTAAATTTGTTACCAAAGAAAACATGGGAAATGATGGGGAAACCAAAGTTAATTTGGTCTATCATCTAGTTAAGATTGGAAAACCAACACAAGATAGTACCAATTAGTTGATTGATAGGGATACACTTGAATAGTACCAATTAGTTGATTGATAGGGATACACTTGAATACAAATGGGGTGTGCAGTATAGCATGAAGTCATGATAGAAATAGTGGATGATAGTCATCCATATCAAGCACTAATGGGGTTAGAATGGTCCTTTGACAATCAGAAAATTATTAATCTGAAGAGGAGGGAAATGATATTTGAGGTAGGAGACTTAAAATTTACTGTGCCATTGGATCCGACATAAGGAATAAGGTATATAGAGCCAAGGAAAGGGAAAACAATTGACAACTTGTATAATATGACTGCGTGAATGGATGAATATGTTAACCCCGCTGTAGATGGTGCATTAAGTTGGAGAAGCATTATCTCATGTGCATCAAATTGAAAGGAAGGACTGAAACATTGGTAGCAAAGGGTGCATGAATTATCAACCAGATGGTGTGCTCACATGACTTGAACATTGCATTGGATTAGAATGAAGTTACATGACCCGCAAAAGTATGATGGTTTTACTGATATTAGTGTTTTTGTAAAGGTGTTTGAATTTCATATACCTAAACAACAAATATTGTTGGAATTAGATGTTGTATTGAAGGCCACTCTAGCTAGATGGTGGGTTTCACACAAAGAAGGAATAGAATACTGGCAATAATGTATAATATTTAGGAAAGTTAGATTCGGTACAGAGGTGGAGTATATTGTGTAGAAGTATACATGGGTAGGTGATCCAACAGATCATGTTGAGTAGTGACGAAACATATGGAGTTTGATACCAAAGAAGAAATGGATGCACAAGTTTTTACATACAATGGATACAATTCCTAAGAACTATTACCTAGAACTAGAAATGCACAGAGAAACGATGAATTGGGACCAACTAAATCGAAGGTTTAAGGTAACATTTAAATTTGAACATGAATCTCCATTACTAGATGCATCTTTGCAGGAAATTAGAACCAATATATTTTTAGAAGAAGGGTCAATGGAGGTAGTACCTATGTGTACTGCACATATAGCTTCTATGACTATTCATGAATTGTTGGAATGTTATAATGTTGCTAAAGAAGAACAAAATGAGGAAGATCCAAGGAATATACAAGTACCTGAAACTAAAGGGGAACATGTAGTAGAAGCACCAAATCTTGAATCTATTGCATATGCACATCCACTAAAGACACAAAAGATAAATATTGGGACAAAAGAAAATCCAAAGTTTGCGCAAACAAGTGATTACTGGAATGATGAAACTATGGGAAAGATTGCAAATTTACTATATGAGTATCAGGATATATTCGCAACTACATTCTCATAAATGAAAGGGATAACTGGGGAGTTAGGATAAATTAAGATCCCTTTTCAACCAAGTTCTAAGCTAGTAAGACAGAGACCTTATAGACTGAATCTGAAATATAAAGAGAAGGTAAAGGTAGAGATAAACCAAATGTTAGAAGCTAGAATCATTGAAAAAATCATGGAATCAGAATGGATAATTCCAATGGTAGTGCAAGATAAGAATGCAGGGGGAATCAATATTTTTGTATACCTAAGGAAGTTAAATGATGCATGTCTACATGATCCATTTCCAACACCTTTCACAGATGAAGTGCTAGAGAGTGTAGGAGGTTAGGAGGCCTATTCTTTCACAGATGGATTTTCATAATATCACCATATTAAGATTTCACAGGATGACAGACATAATACTACCTTTGTGATAGAGTGGGGAAGTTATCAGTACACACCAATTCTTTTTGGGATGAAGAATGTACCTACAGTTTTTTCAAGAGTAGTTGTCGCAACGTTTAAGGAATGTATTCATAAGTTCCTTAAAGTTTACTTATATGACTGGACTGTGTTTACTCTATTGAAATATCACATAGAAGTACTCATGTTAATGTTGGATAGGTGTAGACAATGTCATATTTAACTAAATTTGAAGAAATGTATTTTTTGTGCGCCTTTTGGAATTTTGTTGGGCCATGTGGTATGTAAGCAGGGATCATTAGTGGATCCTACCAAGGTTGCATTGATTTTGGGCTTACAAGCACCCACATTAGTCAGACAGTTGAGAGAAAACCTAGGTCATACAGGATAATAAAAGAATTGCATTAAGGGTTATGCATATATTACAACACCTATGGAGAAGTTGTTGAAGAAATAAGCTAAGTTGTTCTAGTGGAATGAGGACTGTCGGAAATATTTGAATACATTAAAGAAGAAATTAGTGATATCACCAATTTTGATATTTCCATATTGGGGAAAGGAATTTCATGTTCATGTGGATGTATCTTCCATATATTTAGACAGAATAATATCTCACCCAGGAGAAGGAGACATAGACCATCCAATTGCATTTGCAAACAGGAATTTGTAAACATTATAAAATAATTACACTACCATGGAACAAGAAGGATTAGAAATGGTATATGCATTGAAAAATTTTCGACATTATTTGTTGGGTTCTCATTTTAATATGTATACAGACCATTTTATACTAAGATACTTAGTGAACAAGATAGTGTTGGGGGGAGAATATGCAGATGGTTGTTGTTGTTTCAAGAATATGATTTTGAGGTTGTTGTGAAACTAGGGAAGTTGAATGCAGAACCAGATCACTTATCGTGCATACTATCAGGGGAAGATGTAGGTAATCTAGATGTCATGTTGTCGGATGTGTAGTTATTTATAGTTAAAATGGTGGACAACTACTTCACATACATTGTGCAATTTTTAAGTATAGGAATGGCCCCATTAGACATGATCGTTGCACAGAAGAAACAATTAGTGGTTAAATCAACGAACTACCAGCTAATTGCACAAAACTTATACAAGTTAGGTGCAGATGGAATATTAATATGATGTGTTTTATAGCATGAAATGACAATGATACTCTCAAAAGCGCATGAATGAATTTTAGGAGGACACTACACATGTAAAGCAAACATGCATAAAAATTTCTGCATAGGGCTCTAGTGGACCACATTTCACAAGGATGCCAAAGAATATTGTTAGGCATGCGATGTTTGTCAAAGGGTGGGAAATCCATCCAAAAGGGATGAGATTCGTTTGCACCAATAGGTTACGTTGTAGGAGTTTGATAAATGAGCAATAAAATTGGTTGGACCGATCAATCCATCATCCAGGAGGTAAGGATCTAGGTATATAATCACTATGACAAACTATTTGACCATATGGACAGAAGTACCACCATTCATAGATTGCATCATGATTTTTATTTGAGAATGTAGCTACATGATTTGGATGCCCGTGCGGTATACTGAGTGATCAGAGGACACACTTCTTGAATAAGACGATTGAAACATTAATTGAGGAATTTCAAATTCATCATCAGAGGAGTATGTCGTATCACCCTTAGGCCAATGGGATAATAGAAGATTTTAATAAAAGTATGGAGAACGATCTGACAAATGTTTTGCAATGTAGGAAGGGATGATTGGAACGTGAGGATCTCTGCAGTATTATGGGAATATAGGAATACAAGTAAAAAGTTGACTTCACAGACACCTTTTAGGTTGTTTATGGGAAAGAAGCAATAATTCCGATGGATTTTATTGTTCCTAGCCTATGCGTTGCATCGATTACTAATCTTTCAGACTCTGACATAGTAGAGGAGAGATTGTCATAGTTTCTACAACTTGAGGAAGACCAATTTGTTGCAGGGTTCCATCAATAAGTTTAGAAGGAAAGAGAAAAGGCATGGCATGATAGACATATTAAACATAAAAAATTTCAAGTGGGGGACTTAGTATTACGATATGACAAAACGTTTATGCAACATCTGGGAAAAAATTGAATGCAATGGTTAGGACCATACATAATTAAGTATGTGATAGAGGCAGGTGTTGTGCAACTAGAAATGTTGAATGGTGAATTCCTGGGAGGAATGGTAAATGGAAGTTGGATAAAAATTTATAGGGATGGTCGAACTCCCACGCACTAGGTTGAATTGCGCAAGAAAAAATGTACCATAGTAGTGTATTATAGTAGGAAAAAGACAAAAATAAAAAATAAAAAGTGGAAAAATAAAAATAACATGAAGTAACAAAGTAAACGATTGTAAGAATAAGGAATTATGAACTGTTAAACCGAGGTCCAAGGTGCAAGACTGACACAAGCATATGTAAGTGTGCAAAAGAATTGAGTTTCCCACAAATGGATGAAACTCTGTCGAGTAGGTAGATTACACGTGAAAGTGAAAAAATGTATAGTGAATGAACAAGTAAGCCGGAAAAGTTATGCAGAATAGGATCGAAAAGATCGTTAAAGGCATTAAAAGGGATATAAAAGAACATCGGGGGATGAAGGGGAAAGGATATTTGCATTCATAAGGTTTGGAAGTGAAGTAGGGCATGGTGAAGCAAGAAAGGAAAGAATGCGAGGAGAATGTTGTGATGCTAATGACGCAAGTCATAGACGAAATCTTGGAGAGGGAGGAAGAGGCAAATAAATAAGTCACTACAACCAGAGAGACATTGCAAAAATTTATGGAGTCATGGAAAGGAGCGACAGAAAACAATTGTATGGAAAAGAGATAAAGAAGGAAAAGAAGCATGTAGGTGAAAACAAAGGAAAAGAAACATGCAAGAGAAAAGGAAGGAAAAGAAGCATGTAGACACAAAGGAAGGAAAAACACACATGAACTACGTGTTGTCATGAGTTGTAATGAGTCATAATGAGTTGTTATAGGGTTTTGGGATAAACTAGTAGGGTTTTGAGCCATAAACATTGTATATAAATATGTAATGGGTTGGGAAGAATAGGTTGTGATTGATGCTAAGAGAATAGGCTAAGAATGAAAGACAGTCTATGTATGAAGGTTTAGGGGATATTTTGCAAAGAGAGGCTTGCATTGCAAACTGGATAGGCATGATGGAGAATGATATTGTGATGCATATATTGTAGTGCAGTGTGCAATCTTGAGATGAATTTCATGAAGAATAATGAAGAAGCAAGCCATTGTGGACGTAGCCCAAGGATTGAGTGAACCGTGTTAAAGTATGTGTCTAAATGTGTCTTTTTATGTGATTGTTCATGGATGTTTTGTTTATGCATGATTCGATCTATCTCTGAGTGATGCATGATAATTATGAATGTTCTAGTTAATGTTCTATGTCACTATACATTATAATGGTGATGTATAATTGAGTTTACCAATTATTCAAGGGATAAGAGACACAAAATATTGCTCACAGGGTATATAAGTATCAATGAACATGTTGATGAAATCACATGCCCTCATCTATGCAAAAACTTGGTTCATGTAGTCCCAGTAGATACCTCGAGTGAAACTTCACTTGCATGAAGGTGATGCCGAAATGGCCATTATCTGAAGGGTTTTGTTGGTTAGATAACTTGAACCTAGGGTCTTACAACTGTTCCCCAACAACGGGCCGAAGCCATAAACACCCAGAATAACTCATGAATTTTAGAAGACGACCCCAATAGGAAGAGATACAAATGTTTTCAAATGAATTTCATTAATGAGGTACATAAGGACGAATTTAACCACCCAGGGATCTCTTCATATTCCATTTGTAACTCCCACATATAAATTTTCAAAAATTCAAAAGAAATTTGGAATGTAGAAAAAGAAAAAACAAAGAGAAACGAAACAAACAACCGCTAGAGTTGAAGAGTCTCTCTTGTTTTATAAAAGAGAGATTGTTGAATGTAATAGGGAAGTTTTCCCTTTTTAATGAAATACAATATTATTACTTCTGAGTTAATAAAGAGCATAAGACATTTTGAAGTCATAATTGTTAGCAAATGCTTGTGGGAATATTCTACACTTGTATTTATGGTTTAAGTTTTTTGGGTATTGATCATGTGAACTATTTATGTGCTTAGTATCTAGAATTATTATGCTGTTGTGATTTGTAATGAGTGCAAGTATTATTTTATAGGTATCCTATTCAACTATTTGAGATGATATCTGCAATATTATTGGTATAAAATACTTTGGCTGCCATGAATTATTTATGTTGTCCAAGTATTGTGCTCATCTATTAGTTTTTTCTCTCACGAGATAGGTTAGAAGTAGTTATATTAGATTAGTTTGTTTTTAGTTTATCTTATACTTAGGATTAATTAGAATTTTTTTCAGAGGAACTCCACTATCTTTCCCCTTTTTTCTTCTCTTAATTTTGAGTGGCAACGAGGCCTATGTACTTGTCAGAAATGCTATATCAAATGAATGTAGGTCTGATTGGGACCTGCCATCAGGAGTTCTTCGTTACTTTCTTGAAAAATCGTTTGGACCTGTGAATAGAAATGGCACTAGAAGGAGGGATAGATGACAAGTTGATCCCGTGGAGTCATTTTTATTAATATTTTAATTTACTAATGGATCCATCCCATATCCCTTTATAGATATTTTTTTATGGTACTCTACCTCCCAAACCTCTTAGAAATATTTTACATTTCTTTTCAAACTTAAATTTGACAGTCATGGTGAAACCTCTGCATCTGTACATGATTTTAAATTCTGGAAATTTTGTAGGTCTCACAATATTACTAATGGTAGTGTCATTTGCAGACTATTCACTCTCACGTTTACAGGTCGGGTCAAGAGTTGGTGCGAGACTTTGCTATCCACCTCTATTCATACATGGGAACAATTTATGCGTGAATTTTTGCATGCTTTTGAGTATTAGGATTATGATAAAATTTGTGAAGAAATTCTTGAGCTTAGGAAGAACGAAGATGAATCTCTTCAAGATTTTGTTATCATATTTACTCATGTTTAATATAGGTTTCCTTTGGATGATAGACCTTCTAATAATGATTTGATTTCCTGTTTAGTTTCTTATACCAATGATCTAAATCATGTTTTAATATTCCTTTGCAGGATGATTTAGATTTAAATGAAAATATTGTAAATACTAATGGCTTAGTTGGACCCCATATGTCCATACCTTTCTTCATTATGGGGGATATAGATAAGATCAATTTTTTTTTTTTGGAAGAAGCATATGTATCGTCTCACCACTCCCTTCCCCCTTTGATTCCTTGTGACAAAAAATAGACCTCTTGGGTTGTAAATTCAAGTTCAAATGTTTCTGTAATTTACTAAGAGGAGGTTTTTCCTGTTGATAATGAGACACTTCGGGTTACATCGATGGTTATTTTTGGTTCTCATTATCCTATATCATCTTTTCCATCACAAGGAATGGAAGAAGAAGCTATGGGAAAATACATGAATGTTGATCATTTTGTTAATGAAGAAAATCTGGACATTCATGAAATGAATCCTTCCTCACCCATGAATAAAATGGAATTAGTTTATGTTGATTGGATTTCTATGCTGTTATGAATTCTCTTGATATTAATGACATAGAGAAAGAATGTTTTCCTCCTACTGATGGATTAGTTATTGAACCTTCTTGTTCTAAGGATTCTTGTGATTTTCTTCTCTCTTCTAACCATGAGTATGCTATGAAATATATTTCAAATTCTCATATTTTGCAGGAGAAAAACAACCACGTTGATTCCTTCACTTCAAGAGAGGAAATAAACATACATGACATACCTCTCTTATCACAACAATCCACTTTTTTCTTAGACAAGGAAGACCATGGTGAGGAAGAATGTGTCGATTATGAAACCATGCCTAGTGTGATGCACATCGATACACAATCAATCATCGATTTTCTTAAAGAGGAGGAAATACCATTAAGGGAGTGTTGGGCTCCCAACAACTCGCCATAAAATTTTACAAAATTTACGGGTCCCCATTCAAATCTTGGAAAAATTATCTTTTTCATTGTATTTTGATTTTGTATTACTTGGTTTGAAGAAGATGATTTGTTAATTCACTTTCTGTGATGTTTGATGTGGTGTGCTTTGATCGATTCTTTGGATTATTTGAATCTTTTGGTTCTCTGAATATTCAAGGTGGTGTGCATACTCAGATGAACTTCTTCGAATTCATTCCACAACTGGAATTGCTTGAAATAAGGATTATTATGATCTTTCTTGAGTTTTGTCTTTTTTTTGTCTTCAAAGCATTAATTTGTTAATTGAACATTTTGACGTTGTTAAATAATTCATGAAAAGGTTTAATTTTTAAAATTTTTGATGAACAAAGATAAACTAGGAATTGAAAATTGCTTAAGAAATGGATACAAACATTATTCCATCAATACATGCTTTAAATCATGATATACAATAATCAATTAAGTTTTGTATCTATACATTAATTGGTGTGAAAAGATTTTGTATAATTTTGATATATATTTATTTTATTATTTTATTTATTTAGTGACGTAACCCTAAATTATAATCTATTGTGTTTTGTTTTTTCTCCAGATATTGATCCTTTGATATGGACATAGATTTATACATGATTTCTACAACCAAATGTGTGCAAATGATTCTATGAATATCCAAGAAATTATCAACAAACTAGACGGATTTGGACGAAATCAAAAGATAAACAAACTTAAATCTTCATTTTCGAGAAAATGGTGAAGAATTTCACAAAATGATTGAAAACACACTTGCAGAATAGACCAATTTACTTCTGTTACTGGTCGTTGTCTTAGAAAATGAATTGTTCGATAGAAATACTTTCTTATTTAAATGGAATTTCCCATAGTAGATTTTGCATCAATATTGAGGAGGCTAATTTAAAACTTAATTTCTAAGCAAACCGAGAATAATTTCACAAAGCAGTTGAAAACCCATCTGTTGACCAAAATTTGGTCACCTATATGTTCCCCCTCCTAGAATAATAAAAAAAACAATATTGGAAGATGACTATTTTTGAACTATTATATATTCATTTCATAGCATTACATAGCCCTCTGTATTATCTTCGCCATGCATTTCACAGAATCAAAATTGGAGTCTCCATGACCAAGATACACATACTTTTGTCCAAAAGTCCAATGAAGGTATTGCAAGAAGAAATATGAAAAATGTTATAAGTGACATGTTCTCTCCTCTCTTTTCCCTTCACCTCTATTCATTCTCTCATTTTATACTTAGTCATTTTTCCCATTGTCTCATTACTTTCATATTCCCCTTACCATTTTCCACACTTAGCCATTTTACCTTATTACTTTCCACGTTCACATTCATTTCCCTTTTCCTTTATTTTCTCATTTATTTTTATTTTCATTTCCATTTTCATTATCTCATTTTCCATTCCTTTTCTTTTCCCTTTTTCCTTTCCCAAATTTCACGCAATTCCTTTATTTCCCATATATTTCTTTTCATTTTTCATATTTTCCATATTTCACGTGACCCATTATATACTTTCCAGATTTAGTCTTATTTACTATGGCTTGCAGCGGGTTCACAGGTTGGTGATATTTCCTAAGAGTATGTTTTATCTCCGCTACCTTCACAATGAAATTTGACTTCCGCCACCTTCATAATGCACACAACTATTTTTACTACTCTTTACTATGTAACTCCTCCAACACTTAGCCAAATATATGAGTTACCGTGGGTTCACGGGTTCATGGGTTGGTGATATAATATTTCTTTCGTATATCAGGTGCAAGTCTGACCGATTGATTCTCCTCTCCTATTAACTTTAGTTAACACTTAAGAAATTTTCGCACTTATTTATTACTATGTATTACCGCGGGTTCATGGTGATTTCTATGATTCTCACCTACCTCCGCATTCACATAACCCACAAACCCACCATATTATTTTAATAATATTTTTCCTATCCTAAGTTCTATGAGGAACATCTCCAAGTGACACATGGAACTATATTAACCAATTCGAGATATTCAGATGCCAGTTAAATGGATGGTGCCACATGGAAACTAATTAATGGAGACATGTGGAAGCATACAAAAAATGACACATGGCATGATTTTATTGGATGACATATGGAAGATTCTTGTTGCCATATTGTTGGCCTATCGAGTGATGACATGTGACAACATTTGGTTGGGTGACTCATCATTTTTGATAGGCCATATTGGTGGTTGACTGGGCATGCAAAATTATTATTATATTCAACAATTTTCCAAGGATCGAATCCTCCAAACTCCATAGTCTCCTCTCTTCTTTATTTCTTGTCAAGTGTATGTTATACTTAACACTATATACCACTAAGAATATTTTATTCTTGTACATGTGGGATACAAATAATGAAGAAAAGTCGAAATTCAACAAAGGAGGTCGAAATTAAATCAAGGGTCCACATTTACCAATCAAACTTGATCGACGGTGGCTAAGTCGCGATCTTGCAAAGGCTATATCTTGAACTCTCGACCTCTGTTTGCATAAACTTTTATACCATCACAAAGGTATTTAGATGTAGAATATGGTGGTATAGGGTTAAAGTGCTTAAATTTGATACATGTTTCTCATAAATTAAAATATTAGTCAACTGCATTTTTTAATGGGTCTGCATGACAACTCAACTTCACGAGCTCATATCTTGACATCCAGGATACATATTTGGACAAATTTTGTATCGTTGGAAATATAATACGATGAATATAACATATGAAATGAATTCCATGGCTTAAAATTTTATTATCATTCCTAGAGAATTCAAAACACAATCATCCTCTTTTAAAGGGAAATTAATATAATTTCAAAAAATAAAAGTTTAATTAAAAATTTTATTAAAAAAAGGAAAGGGACCCACTTTCAATATACTTTTATTAATGATGTGAATTAATTAATGAGGTGTTAATTAATGGAAATGTTTTAAGAAGAAACTTGTATGGAAATTTCTAGAAGGGCAAGAAACATTTGAGACAGTTCATGTAACTGTCGATGAAGAATATAAAAGGACAACAACAAAAAAATGAATACAAGAGAGACCATCATAGTAAGTTTATGCTGATTACATGTTTCTTTCTTTATCAGATCTTTCATCAATTTATTCCGCTTCTTTGACTAGAAAGGTTTAACCGAAGTCTGATAACTTCTCCCTTTCTTCTTTCCAGGTCTTGTTTCTCTATTATCACCATCCATCCTCCTTCTACAAGCTTAAGTATTATTTATATTTTCTTTATGGTCCATGAGAGCCCTAATACCAGTCCTAAGGACAAACTCATTTTAAATTTTAAAGGCTTTGTAACAAACTATATATTTTTCATAAATTTAAAGAGAGCTATTTCGAGATCAGTTTTGACTGTGCTTTGTAACTCTAAGTTTTGAGTATAAAGTATTTGAGATTGATCTATAATTATCTTTATTCGAGATTCCCATGTTTCCACTCTGTTAAAGTTCTCTTATGCATGCAGACCATATTATTTTTTATTTTATATGATCAGAAATCTTTAGTTTAACTAAGATTGATGTGAGGAAAGTTTTTCTATCTTTTTTAAATGTATGAAGTGTGTGGTTCCTGGTCATTTCTCAGGATATTTATTTAAAAAGAAAAAAAAAACATTCTTCTTTCTTATTATTTTTTCTTGCAATACTTATATTTCTTTGATTATCATGACGAACTTCTGCAAAGCCCCATACTCTAAATATCTAGAGTCCCAAGAAAGTATTAAAGTAAATAAGAGTAACAGCTCTATAAAAATGTTGGGGGATTTAAATCCTCATGAGGTTGTCATTTTGGTCCTAGCGGATTCAAGCGTCAACATTTTTGGCGACCATACTGGGGAACAATTTATTTTCAAGATATTTGAGGAACTAGAAATATCCATGGCTCAAAGTTTCGGGAAGAAGATTCAATAAAATTGTTGCCTATTTTAAGTAAGGCTCAACTTTTTTTTAATTTCAAAAAGAAGAGAGAAGCACCAAAGATTCGAGAGAATGAACTCCCTAGAAACTCCAATGAAAAGAATCAAAATGAAGGGTTTCATTCATTTCATAACTCTTCTTTATATTCTTCATCAGGCCCATCAATGGCTTTACATGATTCGACAAAAGGGATAAATTCTCAAAGAAGGAGGTGATTTCATAATACCCTTTTAAATCTACTAGAAATAAACTTTCAAATGCCCAATATTCCTATTAAAAAATTTTCTATATTCTTTGGGGATGCTTTAGAAGATGCAAAGAAACACTTGATTAATTTTAAAGGCACATGTTATGATTTCAACCTCACTGAAAACAATGTTACATGTAGATTATTCCTACAAAATCTATGAGAGGATGCTCTTGAATAGTATAGTTCATTAATGCCTAACTCCATTAATAGTTGGGATGTGTTAGAAGATTAATTTGCATAAATGTTTATCCCAAAGGTGCACTCATACATTTTTTTATGATGTTTTAAATGTTTTTTCTCACCCACCCTCTCCCACATGGACACAAAAGGATGAAATGAATGATTCAGAAGAAGAATATCATGAAACATCGCAATAATTTTCTGAATCAAATCTTGTTGTTGAGAATGAAGACAAGAATTCCAAAGACCAAGAAAAGGATATCAACATCTCATATACTCCTCATGAGGAAGAAATTAAAAAGTCTCCACTGAATATGCAAGAAGAATTAATCCAAAATAAATAAGAATTGGTGGAATAAAACAATTTCGAGAATAAAGAAGATAGCCATTCCATAGAAGAAGAACATTGCCAAGACATCGCCAATGAAACAATAATCTTAAATGTGGAAAAAGAAGAAAAACATAATGTTTTCAAGAAAGAAATTTATCATTTGATTGAAGATAGCAGCACTCTGGGGCAACCAAGAGTACATTATATTGAATATTGGTTTGAAAGTATTGTAAGTCCGACAATGCAAAAAAGCCTTATGCACACATTGCTCGATCCCATTGTGGTACATTTTGGGAATGCTCCTGATTTTCAATCTCCTGATTTATTGGTAGCAACTCCAATCTTTTTCTTATTGTTGGAGCCCATTTCACAAGTCAATGGGATGCTTGAATGGCTCCATTGGAAATATTCCTATACCTAAAGTTCCCCTTTCTTTCAAGTAAGTTAGGGTAGGTAGATTCATGTATATATATATTTTGTTTCTTCAGTTCAATTTTGCATAATAAGGCAGTCACAATTGAAGGTAACTCCATGAAATAAGAAGAATTGCAAGAATTCATTTCGAAGATGACTCCACATCCCAATGGAGAAGGTATCTTCTCTTGAGATTATGGTGTTCTCAGCAACCCATAGGGGTTCACTGTCCTGTAGTTAGAGCCAATTGTGGACCAAAATTTGGTCACCTATATGTTCTTGCTCCTGGAATAATAAAAAAATGATATTTTAAGATGAATATTTTTGAACTATTATATGTTTATTTCATAACATTTCATATCCCTCGGTATCGTCTTCGCCATGCATTTTGCAGAATCAAAATCAGAGTCTCCATGACCAAGATACAAAAACTTCTATTCAGAAGTCCAATGGAGGTATTACAAGAAGAAATATGAAAAATGTTCTAAGTGACATGTTCTCTCCTCTCTTTTACCTTCACCTCTATTCATTCTCTCATTTTATACTTAGTCATTTTTCCCATTGTCTCATTACTTTAATATTCCCCTTACCATTTTCCACACTTATCTATTTTTCCTTATTCCTTTCCACGTTCACATTCATTTCCCTTTTCCTTTATTTTCCCATTTCTTTTTATTTTCCTTTCCATTTTCGTTATCTCATTTTCCATTTCTTTCCTTTTCCCTTTTTCCTTTCCCAAATTTCATGTAATTCCTTTATTTCCCATATATTTATTTTTATTTTTCATATTTTCCATATTTCACGTGATTCATTATATACTTTCCATACTTAGTCTTATTTTCTATGGCTTACCGCGGGTTTGCAAGTTGGTGATATTTCCTAAGAGTATGTTTTATCTTCACTACCCTCACAATGCACTTTGACTTCTACCACCTTTATAATTCACACAACTCTTTTAACTACTCTTTACTATGCAACTCCTCCAACACTTAGCCAAATATATGAGTTACTGCAGGTGCATGGGTTGGTGATATAATATTTATTTCATATATCAGGTGCAAGTCTAGGCGAAAAATTCTCCTCTCCTATCCACTTTAGTTAACACTTGGAACTTTTTACACTTATTTCTTACTATGTCTTACTGTGGGTTCGCGATGATTTCTAAGATTTTCACCTACCTTCGCATTCACATAAACCTGCAAACCTGCCATATTATTTTAATAATATTTTTCCTATCATATCTTCTATGAGGAACATCTCCAAGTGACACATGGAACTTTATTGACCAATGAGATATATCCACATGGAATTTAAATGGATGGTGCCACATGAAAACTAATTAATGGAGACACGTGGAAGCATACAAAAAATTGCACATGGCATGATTTTATTGCATGACATATGGAAGATTCTTATTGGCATATTGTTGGCCTACCGAGTGATGACATGTGGAAAATTTTCGTTGGGTGACTCATCATTGTTGACTGGGCATATTGGTGCTTGACTAGGCATGAAAAATTATTATTATATTCAACAATTTTCCAAGAGTCGAATCCTCCAAGCTCCATAGTCTCCTCTCTTCTTTATTTCTTGTCAAGTGTATGTTACACTTAACATTATATACCACTAAGAATTATTTATTCTCATAAATGTGGGATATGAATAATGAAGAAAATTCTTAATTCAACAAAGGAGGTTGAAATTAAATCAAGGGTCCACATTTACCAATCAAACTTGATTGATGGTGGCTAAGTCACGATCTTGCAAAGGCTATATATTGAGCTCCCGACCTCCATTTGCAGAAAACATTATACCATTGGAAATGTATTTAGACATAGAAGATGGTGGTACAAGTTTCAAGCATTGAAAGTTGATACATTTTTCTCAGAAATTAAAATATCAACCAACTATATGTTTTAATGGGCCTGCATGACAACTCAACTTCACGAGCTCATATCTTGAGATCCAGGCAACAGATTTGGACAAATTTTATATCATTGGAAAGATAAGACAATGAATATAATATTTGAAATGAGTTCCATGGATAAAATGTTTATTATAATTCTCAAAGAATTAAAACACAATCATCCTCTTTTAAAGGGAAATTAATTAAATTTCAAAAAATAAAAGTTTAATTAAAACTTTTATTAAAAAAAGGAGAGGGGCCCAATTTAAATATACATGTATTAATGATGTGAATTCATTAATGAAGAATTAATGAGTCATTAATTAAAGGAAATTTCTCAATAAGAAAGTTGTACGAGAATTTCTAGAAGGGCAAGAAACAGTTGAGACAGTTCTTATAACCGTCGATGAAGACAATAAAAGGACAATAACAAGAAAATGAAGACAGGAGAGACAATCATAGTAAATTTATGTTGATCACATATTTCTTTCTTTATCAGTTCTTTCATCTAGTTATTCCGCTTCTTTGACAAGAAATGTTTAATCGAAGTCTGATAACTTCTTCCTTTCTTCTTTTTAGGTCCTGTTGTTCTATTATCGCCCACCATCCTCTTTCTACAATATTAATTATTTTTTATATTTTCTTTATGGTCTGTGAGAGACCCAATCCCAATCCTAAAGACAAACACATTTTAAATTTCAAAGGATTTGTAATAGACTATATATTTTTCAGAAATTTCAAGAGAGCTATTTCAAGATCGGTTTTGATTGCTCTTTGTAACTCTGAGTTTTGAGTATAAAGTCTTTGAGATTGATCTATCATTATTTTTATTTGAATTTTCCATGTTTCAACTGTGTTAAAGTTCTCTTATGCATGCAGACCATCTTCTTTTTTATTTTATGTGATAAAAAATATTTAGTTTAACTATGATGGATGTGAGGAAAGTTTTTCTATCTTTTTTAAATGTATGAAGTGTGTGGTTCCTGGTCATTTCTAGGGAACTATTTTTTCTTTCAATTTTTATATTTCTTTGATTATCATGACAAACTTCTGCAAAGTCCCATACTCTGAAGATCTAGAGTCCCAAGAAAATCTTAAAGTAAAGAGGAGTACCACCTCTATAAAAACGTAGGGGGATTTACACCCTCCTAAGGTTGTTGTTTTAGTCCTAGAAGATTCAAGCATCAACACCATCTAAAAAACATGATGATTTAGTGTACCTCCAAGCTGGTTTGTAAGCAAATGAACAATTGTGAAGATATCATTGTTTTTCTAAATAATTTTTTCCTATAATTCATATTTGGCCGTTTTGATTTTGTAGTTGATTCATGATGGTGAATATTCTCTTTTGGTTGATGGAGGATTCAACCTGGTTTGGAAAAAAATTATAAAATATTTGATATTATTCTTGTAAAAGAGGATTCCAATCTCTTGAAGAAAGTGGAAACTTTGCACTATTGTAAAATGAATTCTTGAAAGAGCTTGGAATCTACATGACTGGAGATATTCAAAGCCAATAATTAATCCAATTTCCATACACTATTGTAAGAATTTGAAGCTTCATTGTTATCTTTATA
>JZKD02S0956684.1:1518376-1530797 GCA_000966675.3 Picea glauca | reverse complement strand
TCACCTTTAAAATATTGTATCTTAAAACAATTCATCAATAATTGTGACTTAACTTTTCTATGTTTATATGGTCATTTCTCTACAATTTTAAAATCAAAATGTTGTAAAGGAGACAAGTGATAAAACAATTGAAAATTTGGCAATGCAATTGATCTCCTTTTGATGAGTGACTTGTTTTGAAAATGATGAATCATGACTATGCACTTTAATAAAGGGTTTATTTACTTTTCTTCATGTACATAGTCTTTAATAAAGGAGGCCTTATTAGCTTAATATTTTATGCGACAAATGACAATATTGATAATAATTCTTCATCCAAAGGAAACAAATACATTTGAAGGGTTTTTCTACAATCAATTCAATTAATCTATTTAATTGATCAATTTGTATTTTATGAATTGATATACGTATCCCCTTTACAATACAAATTCCTTCTATTTTATGTTACAACAAAAACAAATTTACATTATTTTCACATAAGATGTTAGTCATGTTGATAAGGTTTGTTTTGGTTTAATTTTATTCTTTTATTTAGATTAGATTGCTTTTATTTTCATTTCGTTTCCAATTTTGTTTGATTCGATTTGGATTTCCTATCTTATTTCAAATTCTTTTTGTTTTGAAGATTTGTGGTGTGACAATCATTCACTTTGGCGTTTAAAATATGAAATGTTGATTCTATTATAAACATAAAATTTTAAGATTAATGGATAGGGAGTTATTAATCCCAAGACAAATGGTACTCTGGGTTAAGTAAGTCATTTGGGCTTTCATCATTATAAAGTTTTGTGCTTGAAGAAATCCTTTACAGGGTAATTTTCAAAAAGAGAATAACCATTCCCATGGTAGAACACTTTCCAAGTTTTACCTTTATATTAAAACCAAGTTGCAATGATTACTTTTTCCTTTTGACTATTACAAATTAGTACACAATGCTATATTTATATAATTTTTGCAATTATGTTTAAATTGGATTCGAGTGGACTTGCTTGTTGATAGTTGTTGATAATTGCTTATTAGTTCAATTACATTCTTGTATTTGTTATAATTATTATTGCATTCAAGAACTAATTCTCTAATACAATAGTACATCTAATATCGAATTCATTGATTAATAATTAGATTTAAGTATATTCATGAAAGGTATTGGTAACTGTTTATTAAGATTATTATTTTTTCATATATGTTTTAACTACTACAAATTATATGAATCGTTTCTATTATTTGTTATCCTATCTTAACCTTAAATTCATTTGCATTCCATTCATCTTCACTCTTAATTAAGAGTGATATTATTCTTTCCCTTAATTGAGATAATTTAGATTCCATTTTGATGTTAGATTATATTTCATATTACATTTAGTTTAAATCATTATAATTTTTAAAGTCTCCTTTCATAGGAGAAACCTTCCTTGTGGCCTGTCTGAGCCCTCATTTCAGTTAATCCAAAAGATTCCTCTTGCAAACATGCTGCAAGAAAAGCAATTATTTTCTTTATGCTTGTTGATAACAATCAACATTATCATACATTAGCATGTAGAAAGTAGATTTAGTGTTAGATTAGTTTATATTAATATTAATATTTAGTTTAGATTAAGATTAATATTTAGTTTAGATTAGTTTTAGGAAAAGGGTAACTGGACCCATTTAACCAGTTGGAATCACCACACCAAACATATAAGAGTGATTTCCACAATGTTGAATATGGTCAATTTTGGCCATCAACATTTAGTTGTTCCTTAGGGTATTTTCCGATGAAGAATATATTTTGTAGGAATCTAATCAGTAAATACTTGTCTTTTCATTTTGAATGATAATTAGAAGGTTATCAATTGCAGTTGGTTAAATCTTTAAAAGGTTGACTTGTTAATGTGGTACACATGATTAAGGGAAAACTCTTTTTTTTTCAAAAGCCTTATCTTTTTCCTTCTTGTACATGTAAATATTCCATTATCT
Organism: Picea glauca; assembly: GCA_000966675.3. Classification (NCBI taxonomy): domain Eukaryota; kingdom Viridiplantae; phylum Streptophyta; class Pinopsida; order Pinales; family Pinaceae; genus Picea; species Picea glauca. The sequence goes on along the minus strand of JZKD02S0956684.1, from coordinate 1,528,841 downwards.
AGGAAAAGATAACTACTTCTCCCTAGTATGATGCAATTGTTGGGCTCCCAACAACTCCCCACAAAATTTTACAAAATTTAGGGGTTCCCATTCGAATATTGGAAAAATCATCTTTTTCATTGTGTTTTGATTTTGTCTTGCTTGGTTTCAAGAAGATGACTTGTTAATTTCTTTTATGTGGCGTTTGGTGTGGTGTTCTTTGATCAATTATTTGGATTATTTGAATCTTTTAGTTTTCTAGATATTCAACGTGGTGTTCATACTCAGACGAACTTCTTCGAATTCATTTCACAACTCAAATTGCTTGAAATAAATTTTATTATGATCTTTCGCCAGTTTTGTCTTTGTTTGTCTTCAAAGCATTGATTTGTTAATTGAACATTTTGACGTTGTTAAATAATTCATGAAAAGATTTAATTTTTAAAATTTTTGAAGAAATTGAAAATTGCTTAAGGAATGGATACAAAAAGTATTCCAACATTACATTCTTTAAATCATGATATTCAGTAATCAATTAAGTTTTCTATCTGTACATTAATTGGTGTGAAAATATTTTGTATAGTTTTGATATATATATTTATTTAAATTTATTTTATTTATTTAGTGACATAACCCTAAATTATAATATGTTGTGATGTGTTTGTTTTCAGATATTGATCTTTTGATATGGATATGTATTTCTACAAGATTTCTACAATCAAATTTATGCAGATGATTCTAGAAATCTCCAGGCAATTATCAACAGACCGAACGAATTTGGGCGAAATGAGAAGACCAACAAACTTAAAGTTTAATTTTTGAGAAAACAATGAAGAATGTCTCAAAATGGTTGAAAAACCACTTTCACAATAAATTGATTTACTTCCCTTTAGGGCCATTTTCTCAGAAATTGAATCATTCGAGAGAAATCCTGTCTGATTGAAATGGAATTTCCTAGATCATATTTTGCATCAATATCGAGGAGGCTAATTTCTAAACAAACAAAGAATAATCTCACAAACGGTTGAAAAAAAATATGCAAAATAGACCAATTTGTATTAACTCCAATCCGTTTTGTAAATAAATGAATAGTTGTGAAGATATAATTGATTTTCTAAATGGGTTTGTCCTAGAATTCATATTTGGACATTTTGATTATGTAGTTGATTCATGATGGAAAATCTTCTTTTTTGGTTGATGGAGGATTCAACCCGTGTTAGGAAAAAATTGTAAAATATCTGATATTATTCTTGTAAAATAGGATTTCAATCTCTTGAAGAGAGTGGAAACTTGTCACTATTGTAAAATCAATTCTTGAAATATCTTGGAATCTACAAGACTGAAGATATTCGAAGCCAATAATAATCCAATTTTCATAAACTGTTGTAAGAATCTGAAGGTTCATTGTCGTATTTATATATTAATTCAATTTTGATTTAATATTTGATATTATCACTACTGTTAATTTCATATATTTATGCTTATTTAAAACTTTATAATGCTATATTTGCAAGGTTGGGAAGATTTAAATCAAGATTGGATATTGCATTCGAGTGGACTTGCTTGTAGTTATTGATTATTGTTTATTAGTTAAATTACATTCATGTATTTGTTATAATTACTATTACATTCGAGAACTAATTATTTAATGCAATAGTACAATTAATATCAAATTCATTCATTAATAATTGGATTTAAGTATATGAATGAGAGGTCTTGGTAACTATTTATTAAGATTGTCATTTTTTCATATATGTTTTAACTACTACAAATTATATGAACTGTTTCTATGATTTTTTAGTCTATCTTAACCTTAGATTCAATTCTAGTCCATTCATATGTCTCTTAATGATTCGAAATCGGATTCAGAAGCCTGTCAGGGTATGAAAATGATCAAAAATGAAAGTGCTCGGAATCTGATGAAACCAACACCATTGCGTCCGTCTCGTCTTCCTGATTTCGGTGGTATAATTTTTTTGTCAAACGGAGTCCGTATGGAGAAGATATCACATTCTATCCGCCAAGCCAAACAGGGAAAATTTTGGATGCTGACTGTACCTGTTCTACAGTCCGTACAGGACATGTGTCAGTTCGTACAGGACATGTGGCAGGTCCATATGCTGACATGTGGCAAGTTTCATACAGGACACGTGGCAGCTCCAGGGAGTGACACGTGTCAGGCTGATTTGGCATTTTTGGCGTGCAGTTGAACCAATCCCGAAGTGACACGTGTCACCACTGAAAGGGTGACACATGGCAGGGTGACGTCAGCAGTTGACGTGGTAGGTTGACGTGGAAAGTGACTGGGCATACGACAAGTGATGTGGCAAGGTACAGAAGTTGATGTGGCATACGAAAATGATGTGGCTCGGATTACGTGGACCAATAGGTGGTTGACACGTGGCATTCATTGAGTGGATGTAAAGGTGCCACGTGGCCCAATCATGGGCTGCCATGTGGCACCCAGGGTTTAGCCAATGAGGGCTATGTCAAAATTTTTTGGGGCCTGGGGGATTCGAACCCCGGACCTCCTCCACTGGTTGCGCCTCCGCAAAGTATTTCCGACCAATAAACCATCGTTTTCGACTTGTTTTATAAACGGGCTTTATTATATTTAAGTTTTTTTAAGCGTTGGTTGTCAGGGGGAAAGGGTCGGGGCTAAGCCCCATCTCTTGGCTTTCCATGTAACCCTGCAATGGGACCCCGATTATATACATTATAACATTGTGCGCGGTTATTGTTTATGCGCGGGAGCCATATGTTGGGTTTTAAAACAACAAACCTACGGTTGTGTTATGTTATATGGTATATATGAAATATGTATGCGCGTGGAGTGTTATGTAAAACCATAGTTTTTATATATATTAACTCCTATAACGTGTTTTGGGGCACAGTTATAACGGTTCTAACCCTTAGCGTAGTGTTTTATGCCATATACCATATGACTAAGAGCTAAAGTGCGCGAAAGAGGTAAGGCCAGCACTAGCCCATATTAACATCTATGTGACCATTTGAAGGGGGCGCGCGTCCAGGAGAAGGGGATTAAGCCCATTGTTAACTATATTATGGTTTGAAAAGTGGGTTTTTTAACCACTTCTTGTTAATTAAATGTAATTTAACCCTTTGGTAATTGTTTTTATCCATTTTTGGGGGTTATTAGACATTTTTAGAGCCTAACTTCTTGGAGGAAGTTGGAGATGGGAAACTACCTTCCCCACTATTTAAACAAGGCCATTTTGAGGCCAAGGGGACAACGTTTGGATGGTTTTGGAGAGCAGAGATGCTGAGGCAAAGCCAAGTCAAAGCCAGTTTGAGGCAGGGAAGCTATTGAGGAGGAGATGTTGTTGGACGATTTCTGAGAGCTTTGGACATCCGTTTCGCGTGCCGTAAGTTGTGCAAGATTCTAGAGATCTGGGTGAACATGACCAGATCAGTCTGGAAGCCATTCAACATTGTAATGATGTAACATTAAGCTTTCGAACAGAAATAAAGAAGCCTCCCTCACAGAGAAAAGGCCCGGAGACGTAGGCAAAGTTGTGCCGAACTCCGTTATCAACCTGTGCATTATGGTTTGCTGTTTTTCATTGTCTTTCAGATCTGCAAATATGTTAATGGCTATATAATTCATTTTCTTTTCTCGCTCTTTCGTTAAGTTTCTCAATGGTTAATTAAGGCATGCAAATAAAAACTCAACCATAAGTCCTTTGAAAAATCCTGAAGGATCACTTAATTAAGAGTGGGACTATTTCTTCTCTTAATTGAGATAGTTTAGATTTATTTTTTCTTTCTACATATTAAAATAGATTGAATTTGCATTTAGGGATTCACATTAAGGTTATCGAACCCTCATATCAATTAGAATCACCAAACCCAATAGATAAGGACCTAATTAGGGCCCTGATCGAGTGATCTCTTTATGATGTTGATCATGGTCAATTTTGTCCATCAACAAAGAGTCACTTGTTGAAACGTTTTCTTGTTCTAGAAAGGCTTTTAATTCTCTTGATTATTCCAATTATTATTATTTGTATCATGATCCTTTTGATGGTTTGAATTTGCAGAAAATCACCCACCATTCAATTCATATGAACTCAATAGGGTTGAACCATTTTGAAGTACTTGATGGTGGCAATATACATGCATAAGATAGAGAGGATAAGGCATATTACCTTGAAATTATCACACCTATGCCTTATCATCCTTTTTCATGGGATGAAGGAAATGTTGTAGCAAATGTATATCAAACTATGTCTTCTTCTTTCCCATCTACATTTTCGAATTATAGAGAGTCTTCTTGTTCGAGTAACCCTTTAGTTAATATTGTTGATACTAGTGACTTCCACCATTGTATTGAGGATTTGACTTATACCATGGTGGGTACTAGCCCATGTATATCATTCGATTCCACTAGTCTATCTCAAGTAGATGGTTCTTTGAAGTATGATTTTGTAGAGGCTTTCCAAGATAATGAGGCACTTCAGGCTATGTCGATGGTTATGTTAGGCCCTTATTATTTTGGTTTGTCATCAGGGAAAAACAAATCTATTAGAATGAATATTCTCTCATCGAGAACACATCACACATATTCCATGTATGTTCCTCATTCGATATGCTACTTTCCATTGAACTTCCTCCGTCAAATCTATGTTAGTCATGGTAGATTTTATGATAGAATTGAAGCATGGTTGGAGGAATCATATTTATCTAATGTTCCCATGAATCATTGCATTGACATATTTAATATGGTGAATAGATTTTATCATGCTATAATTTTTCCCACTTTTAATTTATTTTTATTCCAAGTTCTTTTTCTAATCTTTTATGATGAATATGCTTGTGTAGGATTGGGATTATACAGATGGCTACATTGACATTATGACTTTACATAATTCATTTTTAGCCATTGTAGCATATAATAGGAGTAGGGTAGAATAGACTATTGTCTTTCATTTTCCTAGTTTAGCTATGATTTCTAGTTTTTAAATAGTTTTCTATTTGCATTCTCTTTTCATTATTGTTGGCTTATTGGTAAATGAATTCTCAGTAGAGGTTGAGAGAAATATAATACTTGAACACTAATTTTCCCTTGATTGTATTTTTCAATTTCTGAATTGGGAAAATTTACTTTATCTCATCCTCAATTTTTTATATATATGTTGTGTAATTTTCAGATCATTGATTTTCGCCATGTCAAATCTTTTTCAAGCATTGGGTTATATCACAAGTAGAATATTTTATGACGGATACTATTATTTCCCTCTTGTAATGAAAATGGAAACTCATGTTTGTTCCATTCTCATGTCCACATAATTCTAATATGGAAAATTTTGCTTAATTGAGATTTTTATGAGTCGAGGGATTGTTGTCCCACACACAGTAAATTGAAAGTCTAAGCAACTAAAATCTGCCCATCTGAAATCCAAGCCACTCCAACTCCTTGGAATCTATTTAGAATATTATTTTTCCTTGGTTTTGGAGTTTTCCAAATGGTTTCTTTCCCAATGGACTCTTTCTTCAATTACTTTCAACCAACATGATATTTTTTTGTATAGTCTTTTCATTGCATAGTGAGTTTCGTTGATTTCTCTTTTGAATTATTTTCTTACAACACCTTTAGTTATAATTTATGGGAATTGGTTTCACATGCCTTATGATATGTTCAATTAGTTTTTTGAAAAGGAGTTTCATCTCTTATCTTGCAACTTTCTTCACCCAAGTTTTCTCTAATAGACATCAACAAGAGATATTCTTTCAGGCTGCCTGGAAACATGTTTTGACACTATGGACAAAAATATTATATTAGATCTTTGAGATATATTTTTCAAATAATTACTTGGGAACCAATATTTTTATTCCACAATCCACTCATGAACAAAGAGTGAATCTTAGAATTGTCAATTCGAGGGATTTTCAGACCTGATATTTTCTTGAATAATATCTTTTCATTCTTTGGGTTTGCTGATTTTGGGTCACTCACTATCGTTACATTCTTGATTAATATTATTTTTATCATGGTTGAGAACTATACACTTATCTCATGTTGAATCCATTCAAATTCTAGGGTCTAGTAATTATCTTTATGGAAAATGTCAATGCAACTTTTAAGATTCCAATTTCAAATCTTCATCATTTATGGAAAATATATTTGAGCTAAGGTGGATTTTCTTAGATGCCTTTCTAGCTTAGATATTATTGTGTCCTTCTTAGGGTTGGGTTGAAACGTAGTGGCTTTGATGTGCTCAGATTTGGATCTCTTGAGTCCTTTTCTGAGAGCCAATATTTCTTTCATGAAGTTTACTCAGTGGAGTTGTTGGGTGAAAGATGGAAGTCTAAAGGTGTCCGATCTTTATTCACCATCAAAGGTCATATCTGATCATTTTTGTTCTCCCAGGGAAAGATATTTAGTTACTCTATTTCCTGACAACGACGCCGAAAGATGTTGGTCCTAAAGTCTGCAACTGACTGCTACAGGGTAGAGCCAGGCCACCTTAAGTTTAGAATGGTTCATTTTTTTTTTGTTTTTTTTTTGGTCAGTTAGAGGGTTGTTTTTACCAAGACAAGAGCATGGTGGGGTTGGAAAAATGATATGGATGAGGGTCCTCCTTGTCTAGTGGCACACAAATGACAGACAAGTGAAATAATAGAGATAAAAACAAAGGGAAATAAAAAACCACTCAATGAATAATCTACTGCAAGAAGTTTAATACTTAAAATATCATTTCAAGACATTAAGCATGTATCAAAAATACAATTACTCCCACAGGTTGCAATAAAAACAAATAGTCACCATAGAATTTATTGTTTCACAGGTTGCATATTAGTAAAGACAAGTTGTACAATAGCTGAAGGAAATGAAATGTACTTCACACAAATCAAAAACTGCATTCAAGATAAGATAAAAGCACGTGTAGATTTGGACAAAAAAATTGTCATCAAGAGTATATTCACCAGGTAGAGAGATTCAATCCATGCATAGAACATGTTTGACTGGTTGATGTATTGATCTTCTTTTTCCAAAAACCGAACCCTTCTAACATACAAAAATTGATTATTTATCAAATAAGTAGAGGCCCTCGACCAGTGTGGAATTGGGATTAACTCTATGACATCAGTTGTAAAACAACTTATTATCTTAACTAAAACATTGTTGTAGTACATTAAGGTATACTCTTGGATTGAATTATTAAAAAAGGAGTGGTTCTTATCACACATAAACGACCACTTATTAAATTAATCTAAACAGTCTTGAAATTTTAAACTAAAAACTGTTACTAGAAATAAAACTAGATTGATGCACATGTTGGAGTGAACAAAGATTTGACAGAGAATGACTAGGAGTGAGAAAACTTAGTTCTGTATCGAGCACTAGAATCTATGCATTTTGTTGGAGGCCACTGGAAGATAACTGGATGTGTTTTCGACATTTAAAAACTTCAAAATATGCAATAAATGAGGATAAGCCACTTTGTAAATTCAACATTTGGGAGCTTTGGAGTGCAGAGTATATATATCTCCCAGAGAACCGAACTCCCAGAGTCATTAACCAACATTTTTTTCTAATTAACCCTAGATTATATTTATCCTTAAATATTTTGGGACTTCAGGACTCCGACTCTTCGGGGTTCGGGAGCTTCTGAATGCAGAGTTTGAGAATCTTCGAGAGTGGCAATGTTGCAGAGTGACATGGAATTTCAGGGATCCGGTGCTTTAGAGTTTCAAAGAACTATGTTTTCTATAAATTGAAATCTTTCGTAGTGGCGATATCCCAAATCTAATGTGGCCATATGATGTCATAGTGAGTGACATGTAAATAAAAGAAGAGTGACATGTGTCACCTAGAAAAGAGAATGATGTAACCAAAGTACCAGAAATGAGTGCCATATGTCATCTGGAATCAACCGAATTGTGGCATATGAATTTAGCTAAAAAGACTATGAAACTCCGATAATTTGGGGCTCTAGCACTTTGGAGGTTCACACTTGTTCTACACCAAAACCTCTCGGATAAAAAAACTCACAAAGTGACATGACAGTGAGGGTCCACTCTGACACTTCAGAGCTCCGACACTGTGGGGCTTCTTGAACAAAGAGTATGAATATCTCCCAGATAACTGACCTCGTGGAGTGACATGGCAGTTCGGGGCTCTAGCCCTTTAGGGCTCCTATACTTCGGGGGTTCGTGCTTGTTGTTAAACCCCACACAATTTTGAAACTCTGAATGCACAAGAGTCGATGATATGAATTGACTGTTGGATCTCCATCGTAAAAAATTTAGCCTGTCTTTTTTCTCACAATCTAAGCTCGAAATCCAATTCTCTGAATTGTTGCATTTTTCTTTTGGATATTTTGTGTGCAAACAAAGGACTTGTTTGTCCTGTTGCATGCTCAATTAGTGATAAACATGATGACAAGTATTTTCAAACTCAAACCAGAACATGTAATCACCTTTAAAGAAAGAAAAAGATGGTGCAAAATAAGTAAAGACGGCTAGGGACCATTGAAGCTGAGTGATTAAATCATGGAAAATAATCTTAGCAAACACAAAAACAAAAATAAGAATTGATGGATGTATAGGGTAAAGGAGGGAAAGGGAAGGGGTGCAGACCTAGGTTACAACATAAGGGATTATATCTTATTGCGTAAGGGGATGTATTGGATATCTATGTTGTATAAAGGTTTTGATAGTAAGATTGTTAATAGAATGAAGTGATTTGGGGCCCTAAAAATTTGTTTTATTCTCATCTGTTATGATGTGAATGGATTTGTGTTTCTGCTACATAACTGCTTCCTTTTATCCAGTTAGTATCTGATTACTGTCACAACTTAACTTTTATAGTTAATACATGGATTTGAGTAGTGTAGATCTAAATATGATGTTTTTTTATCTTTAAATCCCTTCATCACACAAGTCTCATCTACGCTTCAGGTGAGACTGCCTTCCTTTGCGGAAGATTGAATATTCCAAAGTTCCTAGACTATAGAGATACTTTTTGTTGGTAATTTCCAATAACCATGGTCTCGATTTTCCAGAAACAAATGGTCCTATTGTCAGGATGTTGGACACACCTACCACACTTAGAGGGGGGGTGAATGAGTGTGGGGATATTTTTCCCAAAACTTCCCTCTTGCACAAAAACTCATCAATTAGCATTCAAAATTTATTCATTACCCATTGTTGTGATTTATAACCAGTTAGATGTAGGCACATATCAGCAACATATATCAACAATATATCATCAACAAGTCATCATCACATTGAACACAAAGAACACAAGATGTATGTACAATTTTCTTTTTATTACGGACTACAATCCTTGGGGTTTATCAGGAACAACTGAATAGAGTACAACTCTACAAGAGCACCAGCTCTATATGCATGACTCAGATTACATTCTCAGCACCAACTGAGATGAGGTAACAATCCTCAACAGATATCAATCTATTAACAGGTACGCAACCTGTCAGTAGTGTAGCCCATGTGTGCATGCGACCTAGCTCACTACAGTCCATGTGTGAACGTGGCCAGTGTATAATGTAACAAGCATATGCTTCTGAGCAACCATGGTTTTTCTTTGACATGCTTAGATCCTATGCAACCTGCAATCACTTTCTCTTCTGTCTTCCACTGTCCAAACTGACCCACAACTAGTCAAAACACATCTAAGCTCTCCAATAGCTTGCTCATGCCCCACAACAAGTCAATATGAATGCTATCTCAATCATGTATAAATAACTAGTATACCATAGCAATCATGTCACTACTGAATCACAAGAGTGTTTCTCACTCCATCAACCAAATCAACCAAATTGAGCCACATCATAGAATCCATACCAAGAATTCCCTAAGCATTCACAACACATCAAACAATAGTATCCATCAAGACAATAATGTAACCATACCCGTGTTTCAGTGATAGATCTGAGGCCATAGAATGCAGATCTGGAACCTACCTTTTCATCCAAGAGCTTGGCACCATCTCAAACAAAAATATCCATGATTTTATCCACTCCACACTCCCTGTACACATTCAGCCCATGTGTACACTCACCCTATACATAGCCATCCCACATGTACACACACCCTATACATAGACAACCTGCGTGGGCATCAAAAAATAGGGTTTTCTGTGAAACTGAGAATTTTGTGGTCAAGATATTCTATATTGCCAAAACTTTGATGCGTCCATGAGATCCTCCTCTCACTCTCTTCCTCAGAATAGATCTTCAATCATTCTCAAGAGATCCACACCAATAGGATGCTCTCACAAGAAGCTCTCCATCAATACTCCACAAGATATTCACAAGAAGCTCTCCATTGATCCACAAAAGTGATTCTTACTAAATGTATATTTTACAAGAGATCCTAGATTCGTATTTATACTTTCATCTTCTAGGTCACTTAACCCATTTTTAGGTTACTTAACCCATTTCTAGGCCACTTAACCTATTTTCCTTATTTTAGGGTTAACCACTTTCCATGAATAGAA
>JZKD02S0956684.1:1482436-1501851 GCA_000966675.3 Picea glauca | reverse complement strand
ACGCTACCCCCAAACCCCCGCTGGGGGCCCGCTTGCCCCCGGACCCCGCAGAGGGGGTACCCCCCCTCTGCACTCCCCCGCGTGGAAGAGTGTACATACTTCTGGGGTGTAAATAATTCATGGGGTATAAACATGGATGAAAGCAAGGACCTCTGAATCAGGAAGATAATCAGGCTCCACAACCAACAATGTATTCTCAACCTTTTCCAAGTTTCACTATCTGAATCATTACAGAAAACAAGTTATAGAAAAAAATGGTAAGATGGCATGTAAATACCATACCTTAGAACACATCCTCACAAGACTTCATCCTCTCTTGGAATTTCTACCTTCTTCACTTCATCTTACCTATGAAATCCACCTCAAATATTCTTTGTTACCTTGTATAACAATCAATTTCTCACTTAGACAGATATTCGATAAACTTGTGTGTACAAATGGGAGGCTCTTGATGTGTATTTATACTTTTCCAAGTGACTTATTTACTTAACTTTAGGGTCATCTTGTACTTTCTTGTTACAACCAATTTACCCTTTCATTAATGAATTGCAACCAAATAGGGTATTCTTAGCCCATATTGTAGCTAACTAGGGGATTTGTAACCCATCTTTAGGGATTCCAACTTCATGACCTCATAACTCCTCAACCGGGAGGAGCCATGTCGTGTACCACCTATCACCAGAAATGGAGTGACGAGGACTATCCATCCATGAGTGAGTTACCTGCATTTACACTATCCTTCATGACCTTTTTCCTTCATCAAATTCAGGTTTCATAACCACACCTCTAGGGATTCATGTAGACTACATCAAATGAACCCATCACATCTATTGACACCAACCAATAATCAATGAAAATTAACTCACCATCAATATCAACATATCTCTAGGGCATCCAGACTTCTCCAAGGGTTGACATCAATGACAACCAATGGTCCAAACTAACTGTCCAAAAATATCCCCATTTCGCATTGATGGAAACACTGATGGAAACATTCATGCTCCCCCTATGATCATTACTCCTCATCAATATTTCTCACTCTCCCCCTTTGAAATCAATGGAAAAGGGTCTCTCTCCTTGGGGTTTATCCCCCTGTATTCATGCATTTGTTCTTTCTCTCTATTTTCATGCCTTTGTTGTTTCTCTTCTCTTTTTCATCATGGGAAAAAGGATAACCCCCCCTGTTGGTATGTCTCCCCCTATATGTATACTATTGATATTCCTTTCTGGATCTCTTTCTTTCATGATTTCTCTTCCCTTTAATTCTCTGTAAGATATCATGTAGATCAATGTAGGGATACCTATAAGTTTTTCATTTCCTCTCTTCCAGTTCTTTGTAATTTTCCATTGGTGCTTCCTCTTGTAATTCACTGACATATATATAAATCATTCATTACTTGATTTATTTATATGTTCACTTGACTATACTTGTTCAATTATTTATTTCTGACGATATAAATTCCACTAATGATTCCAATTGTCAATCCACTATTATGCATCTTCTTTGACCTATGTCTTTTGTACCTACTAAGAATATCACAAATCCATCTATGTCCATATTTCACAATGTTGGGCATAGTGTCAATGATGTATTGTCATTGATGTCAATAGTCAATGTCTTTGATGTGATGATATGTTGAGATAAAATCTCAGGAGGGTTAACGAATGAAGATCAAAGATCAGAAGAGATGACATGATGAATCTTATAAGAACCATTGGGGGATTAGTCAACGATCAAATCAGATCAATACCGTTGATGCATAGTTTCCAGATCAACGACGTGGATGAATTGCAAAGGACAAAAGAAGAATTAAATGATTCGCTGGTTACAATCCTGCAATCGGTCTATATCGTTAGATCTCATACACTCAAAGATCGACTATTGTGATATATCCAACAAACAATCATATTAAGTTAGATTAAGTCATGACCGTCAGATGCACAATCACCAAATCTACAGTAGGGATAGATTGAAGAGAGTGAAAGGAGAATTAAACATTGTGCTATTACCAATCTCGCAATTAGTCAGGACCATCTGATCTTATAACTTCGAATATCGATGATTGTGGTTGATATAACAAATGATAATATTAAGTCGAATTAAGTCGTGACTGTCAGATGCACAATCGCCAAATCAACGATAAGGATAGATTGTGGAGATCGAAAGGTGAATTAAATATCATGTTATTTCCAATCCCACAATTAGTTAGGACCATCAGATCTCATAGCCTCGAAGATCAACGATTGTGGTTGACTCACAAACAACACACAATTTTAAATTGCAGAGTTTTGGTGACAAGTTAAATAAATCGTAAGTTGTGGTTCCACAACCATCCTTGATCATTGATCTGCTTTGAGTGTCCTCACACCCATTGGATCACTTTAAGTGGAAGGATAGGATAAGCAGGGAAAAATAATTGAGAATTCGATTATCCGAATACCCATCAGTCATTGGATCACTTTTTAGTAGAAGGATAGGATAAGATGAAAAAGTCTGAGAATTCAATTATCCAAATACCTATCATCCATTGGATCACTTTTTAGTGAAAGGATGGGATAAGATGAAAGATCTCAGATCTTGATTATCTAAATTCCCGTCAGTCGTCGGATTAAAATTAAGTGGAAGGACAGGATAAGAAGAAAGTATGAGTTCTTGATTATCCGAATACTCGTCAGTCGTCAAATCATTCTAAATATGTGAGGAGGTTAAGCTCCGTAAAAATCGCACTTCAAAATTTTAAGTTTGAGATTTGGAAATCTCGAAGCCTGGAGACCTGGAGAGCCAAAATAAATTCTCGACCTCTGGATCATCCGAAGTAAGCCTCAACCATATGATTCAAGAGGACATGTGGTAGACCACGTCAGTATACCTCATCAACAAGGACACATGGGAGATTTACGTCAACAAAGACATATGGCAGATCACGTCATCAGATCATGTCGATAAGGATGTGTGGTAGACCACATCAGCAAGGACATGTGGCATAAGACCACATCCGCAAAGACATATGGTAGAATACCATGTTAGCAAGTACACATGGAATAATCAAATGGTGACATGTGTCAAGAGGAAATTGGCTCGTGCTATGTCAACACGTGACGTTAGTAAATTACGTCACTCTGGAAGAATTAATTATGGAGTTTCACCACTAGCAAATGAAAAAATCTCTTAAGTCCCGATGGATGAAATCCCAAAGTAGACATTGTTCATCCGATCTAAAGAAACACTTCGAGAGCATTCTCATCCATCGATCTACTACAGTGGAAGGATAGCATAAGTTGAAATAGTCGAAGTCCTAAAGTAAAAGGTGGCCATCCATCACGATGCTTGATTAAGTCCTAACCATTAGATTAAACAATGAAATGATGAGTGTAAGGATCAAATCTGACCATTGATTTATTTCCATGAAATAAACCGTCTAACCTGATTTGAAGGTTTGAAAAGTTGAAAACTCGAAGTTCTAAAGGGAGAAGTTTCTTTAGCCATTCATATTATCAAAAGATGGAATCGTGACTGTTGAAATTAATAAGCGCTCAAGAGCTTGTTTGGCCTAGTGTCTGGTCACCGCCATTGGTCATATGATATAAGAGATTTAAATGAAAATATAATATGTCACTATAATTGGTAAGTCTTTGGTTATGTAACGCTCGGTCACATGTAATGGTTTGAAGGAACTGCCTCCACAAAATTCAATTTTTGTGAAAATAACAAAGATTCAGGATCAAGTTTAAGGTATGAAATTGATCCATATGTGATTAATTTATGAAAATCCTTCAAAGTAAAAATAATAATCAATGATTATGGTTAAGTTAAACAAAGAGGTGTGATGGTTCAAAACCAAGGGACACAGTGTATCACTCTCACACCATTTTGAAGAATATATAAATGAGGAAGAGCATTGAGAAGAAAAGTGTGTCTATGCAGTATGAATCAAAGAATATATTAAATCATAGAAGCATAGAGAGATGCAGTAGAAGACTTGAAACAAAAGTTTGTCTAGATTCATAAAATCAAGGGCGGTTGGGTGGTGCAAGGGCAGGTTGGTTCCTGCAGAGGGAGTTGGTGCTTCCTTGTCAGTTTTAGTTGACTAAACAGGGGGTTGTATCCTCCTACCGGTTGGTGTTGGTGAATAAGGGTGTGGGTGCATCATGATCAGTTGGCGTTGATAAAAAAGGAAGAATATCTTCCTTCTATGTAACATGTAAAACAAATTTTGCAGTTAATAGAAATGTGTTTGTGGTTTTTCCCATTTGGGTTTCATGATAAATATTGTGTCAAAATTTTGTTTACATAAATAAAAGAAAATAGATAAAATTATTATGTCACTGATTCACCCCCCTCCTCTTAGTCACAAGATCTGATCCTTCAATTGGTACTAGAGAGGGTCTTTTCACAAAAGGTTTAAATCACTTGAAGAGGAATATACATCAGAAGGGATCAACAGTTGAAGATGTCATAAAAAATCCCCCTATTTAATGGTGAAGACTATGTCTTCTGGAGTGTTAGAATGAAAAGCTATCTAATGTCCATTGGAATGGAAGTATGTACATTAGTTGCAAAGGGATATGATGTTCCAAAATCCACACCCATAGAAGCAGAAGACAGGAAAAAGTTTTGGGAACATGCAAAAGCCTTAAACACATTACAAGCTCGACTGAGTAAGAAAATCCTTGCTAAGGTACTAAATTGTAATAATGCAAAACAACTCTGGGATGAATTGGAAACTATATATGCAGGAGATACCAAGGTTAAAAGGGCCAAACTCTAGACTCTCAAAGTACAATATGAGGGCCTAAAAATGAAATATGAGGAAAATATCTTTGAGTATTTCGAAAGAGTTGATAATATTATTAATTCAATCAGAGCATTAGGAGTAGAAGTATCAAACAATAAGCTAGTTGAAAAAATTCTAATAACACTACCTATTCTATACAATCCTAAAGTGTCCTCTCTTGAAGATTGAGATAATCTATATAAACTCACCATGGATGAATTATATGGAATACTCACAGCCTATGAGTTAATATTAGGTCATGAGAATCACTCAAAAGGAGAGGCAACCTTCAAGGTACTCAAGAAAAAAAAAGATTAGAAGCAGAAACTTCAATCCAGTCATGATCAAGAATGTGATGTGGAAGAAGCAAACTTCATTAAAAAACTTCAAAAAGGATCAGAGAGGTATAAAGGCAAGATTCCTTTAAAATGTTTTAACTGTGGAAAGATTGGCCATTTTGCAGCCAAGTGTCCCTATCCTAAGGAGGAACCTGAAGATGAAGAAAACAAAACCAAATAGTACAAGAAAAAGGAAAAACCCATCTACAAGAAAAAGTTTTACAAAGGAAAAAAAAACTTTTACTCAAAAGAAGAAAACAACAATTCATTAGAGTATAGTGACAGTGATGATGATGAAGTCCTTTTTCTAGGTATTGAAGATTCTAATGATATGGAAGACATTAAACATGAGAAAGAGTCATAAGATGAAGCATAAGTTAATATGGAAGAATAACTCCTCAGTGCCTTGGATGAATTAAGAAAATACAAAATTAGATATAGACAGCTGAAAAGTTTTGTAGTTGAAAAGAAGGAAAAACATGAACAGAAAGAAGAGGAGATGGAGAAACTCATGAGAAATTTGAAAAAACAAATCCTAAAAGCAAATAGAATTGAAGAAAGTCTAGAAAAGTATCTTAAAGAAAAACAAATAACCTGTGAAAATATGGAGGAAGAATTGGTTCACCTAAGAAAAGAACTGGATACACAACTCATTCAAACAAGATATGAGAATAACTCTAAAATATTGGATAAGATTATTACCATACAAAGGGATTCATGTTATAAAAATGGAATAGGTTATTCTCAAGAAAAAGGCCAAGTCAACTCAAAATCTTATGTAGATGGTCTCCTCAGTACATTCAAGAAGAAAAACGAAGAGAAGCCAAATAATGACCAGAACTCCAGAGGACTACTTCCACCCATAAAGAAGGAAAACAAGACAATACCAAAGAAGGTTTATCAAAGCAGGTATGCTTGCATTTTCTTTGGTTATTTCTTTGCATGCTCTAATTTCGGACACACACAAAGCTATGAATTGTAGAGCATATAGAAGAAAAGATCTAAAGGTTAAGAACTATAACCTTAAAGATAAACAAACAGTAAATCGAGTTAAAAGAAAAAACTATAACTCCTTTTCACCTCTCCAAACTAGAATGCTTCATATGTCATAACTATGGACATAAGGCCATTAATTGCAGGTTAATGGAAGTTTCAGAACAACCTGAGTTCAATAGAGAGAAAAAGAAAATTTGGAGAGAAAAAACATCAAAAAGGGAATGTTTTATTGCCTTAAAAACCCAAGATAAAGAATACCTTTGGTATGTTGGCAGTGGGTGCTCAAAATATATGACAGGTAACAAGGACAAGTTTTTAGACTTAAAGAAACAAAAGGGTAAATTTACATTTGGTGGCAATGATTTGGGTAACATACTTGGGAAAGGCAGTGTGAGTTTGGGAAAGGACAAAGACAAAAATGTGCTTCTTGTTGAAAAATTGAAACCTAGTCTATTAAGTGTCAGCAAAACCTATGATCAGGGGCATTTATGCATCTTTGATTTCCAAAAATGTGATATTAGGAGAGAAGACATGGGAAAATTAGTTGGTACTTCTCCTAGAACTCCTGAAAATGTATATATACTAGATGCAAAATTGAATGAGGAATGTCATATAAATCTAGTAGATGAAATTTGGCTATGGAATAGAAGGTTGGGGAACATTAAATTTGACAATATAGTAAAATTCAGAAATCTTGTTGTAGTAAGAAACTTTCCAAAGATCATAAATCCCTCAAATACTATGTGTAGACACTGTCAACTAGGGAAGCAAACTAGAATAAGATTCAACGCAAAATAATACACAACCTCAAAACCTTTAGAGCTTGTTCACACTAACCTATGTGGACCTACAAGGACCAAGATTTTTCAAGGAGAGTCTTACTTTATGTTGTTCATTGATGATTTTACTAGAATGGGTTGGATATGTTTTCTCAAAGAAAAATCAGAATCACTTAACAAATTCAAAGCCTTTAAAACCCTTGTTGAAAATGAAAAGGAGAGAAAAATCAAATGTCTTAGATCAGACAATGGTGGTGAGTTCACCTCAAAGGAGTTTAATATCTTCTATGAAACCCATGGAATAAAAAGACAATTCTCTGATGCTAGAACACCTCAGCAAAATGAGATTGTTGAGAGAAAGAATAGAACAGTTCAGGAGGCTGTAAGGACTATGCTCAATGAAGAAAAATTATCTAATGGATATTGGAGGGAAGTTGTATGCACATCAGTATACATATTGAATAGAGGTCAGCTCAGGGTTAATAGTGATAAGACTCCTTATGAACTATGGTTTGGAAGAGCTCCATCGGTGAAATACTTTAAGGTCTTTGGAAGTAAATGCTACATCAAAAGACTTGATAAGAATCTTGGAAAATTTGATGCCAGATCTAATGAATGTATTTCTATTGGATATGCTTCTAACAAGAAAGAATATAGATGCTACAATCTTAGATCACATAAGATTGTTGAGAGTGCAAATGTCAAGGTGGGTGACAAAAAAACGTTAAGGATAAAAAATCAAGAGACTATACTTGAAAGTGAAGATGAAGATGATGATGAGACAATTGGCACACAAGTAGAAGAAGTATAAGAGAATAAAGAAACGGAATATTATTATATGCATACGAGTGACGACGAAGAATATATTCAAGAAGATATAAGAGAGGAATTCCCAAGAAGAGACACAAAGACACCCTCAAGAATGACTCAAAAGAATCATCTTGAAGAACTGATTATTGGAGATATGAATGATGGAGTGCACATAAGAAGACAACTATTTTATCAAATAGAAATAGCATTGTTGTCACATATTGAACCCCGCTCAATCAAATATGCATGTAAATATAATAATTGGGTCAAATCTATGAATGAAGAATTGGACCAAATTGAAAAAAATCAAACTTGGGAACTAGTTCCAAGACCAAAAAACAAAAATGTCATTGGAACTAAATGGGTGTATAAAAAAAAATGAATGAGAATGGACAAGTAATCAGGAACAAATCCAGATTGGTCTGAAAAGGGTATGCTCACATTGAAGGAGTAGACTGTGAAGAAAACTTTGCACTTGTGGCCAGATTGGAGGCAATTAGGATGTTTCTAGCTTTCTCCAGCTACATAAAATTTAAAGTGTACCAAATGGATGCCAAGTTAGAATTTATCAACGGAAACTTAGAAGAGGAATTCTATATTGAGCAACCAAAAGGGTTTCAATTAATTAACAAAGGAGACTATGTCTGTAAATTAAAGAAAGCACTCTATGGGATAAAACAAGCACCCAGAGCATGGTATGCAAGGATAGATTCTTACTTACAAAAACAAGGCCTCAAAAGGGGATCAACAGAAAACAATATTTACTGTAAAATTGATGGTAATAACATGATTATTGTGGAAGTATATGTTGATGATATTATATTTGGCAGTGATGATGAAAAAATGAGTAAGGAATTTGTTAGGATGATGCAACAAGAATTTGAAATGTCTTTTCTTGGCGAACTGGATTTCTTTCTTGGATTACAAATAATACAGTCCAAAAGAGGAGTCTATATCCATCAGTCTAAGTATGTTAAAGATATTCTTAAGAGATTCTAGTTAGAATATTGCAAACCTGTTAGTACACCTATGACAGTTGGATGCAAACTAAGCAAGGATGATGAGTCCAAAGTTGTAGATCCAGAACACTACAGATCAATGATTGGGAGTTTTCTCTATGTAACAACTTCCAGACCTGATGTCAAGCAAGTTGTTGGGATGGTGGCTAGATTCCAAGCAGCACCAAAGGAGAGCCATGTTCAAGCTGTGAAAATAATCTTTAGGTATTTGAAAGGAACTATAGATCTTGGTTTGTGGTACCCTAGCAAGGATTCATTTGCTTTAAAAGCCTATTCAAATGTTGATTGGGAAGGTAGTGTAGATGACAGAAAAAAGTACAAGTGGAGGACCATTCCTTTTGGGAGAATCATTGGTAGCTTGGATAAGCAAGAAACAGTCCTCAATTTCAGTGTCTAGCACTGAAGCTGAGTATATTGTAGTAGTAGAATGTTGCACACAAGTGGAATGGATGAAACAAAACTTACAAGACATCAAAATAGTATTTGAAGAACCTACTACTATCCACTTTGATAATACAAGTGTGATAAGTCTCTCCAAGAACCCTTTTCAACACTCAAAATCAAAACACATTATAATAAAATACCACTATCTAAGAGATCAGGCTGAAAATAAGAACATTAAATTAGAATATGTTCCAACACAATAACATGTGGTAGATATTTTCACAACACCCTTAAGAAGATATGTATTTGAATATCTCCGACAAAAATTAGGAGTAATCCCTCTTCCAACCTAAATCTCTCAAAATAATAATAATAATAATGCATAAGTTGGCACCTATTCAGGGGGAGACAAAAATCAATGTGACAAGGATTCATTCAGTTGTGACAGGAAAAGTGTGATTGCAGGACGAGTTACCAATGGTCAAGACTATGATCATAAGCATTTAGGCAGACATATCATAGGAGGAGAAACCCTTTTCCATTGATGTCAAAGGGGGAGAGTAACTTCAGAGGAGAGAAGCATCATCACAGGGGGATATTGGGTATGAAGTTTGTGAGTTTCCATCAATGAAAAAGGGGGGGATTGTTGGACATAGTGTCATTGATGTATTGTCATTGATGTCAACAATCGATGTCTTTGATGTGATGATAAGTTTAGATAAAATATCAGGAGGGTTAGCGAATGAAGATTAAATCTCAGAAGAGATGACATGATGAGTCTTAGAATAATCGTTGGGGGATTAGTCAATGATCAGATCAGATCAAGACCGTTGATGCACAATTTCCAGATCAACGACATGGATGAACTGCAGAGAACATAAGAAGAATTAAATGACTCGTTGGTTACAATATCGCAATTGGTCTAGATCGCCAGATCTCATGCACTCAAAGATCGACGATTTTGATAGATCCAACAAACGATCAAATTAAGTCATATTAAGTCATGATCGCCGGATGCACAATCGCCAAATATATGAAAGGGATAGATTGCAGAGAGTGAAAATAGAATTAAACATCATTCTATTACCAATCCCACAACTAGTTAGGACCATCTGATCTTATAGCTTCGAATATCGACGATTGCGGTTGATCTAACAAATGATAATATTAAGTCGAATTAAGTCATGACCGTCGGATGCACAATCACCAGATCAATGAAAGGGATCAATTGTGGAGATCGGGTGAATAAAATATCATGCTATTTCCAATCCCACAATTAGTTAGGACCGTTAGATCTCATAGCCTCAAACATCGACGATTTTGGTTGACTCGCCAACAACGCACAACTTCAAATTGAAAAGTTTTGGTGACAAGTTAAATAACTCACAAGGTGTGGTTCCACAACCATCCTTGATTTTTTATATGTTTCGAGTGTCCTCATGACTGTTGGATCACTTTAAGTGGAAGGATAATATAAGTGGGGAAAAACAGTTGTGAATTCGATTATCCGAATACCCATCAGTCGTTGGATCATTTTTTAATGGAAGGACATGATAAGCTAAAAAAGTATGATAATTTGATTATCTGAATACCCATCAGTCGTTGGATCACTTTTTAGTGGAAGGACAGGATAAGCTGAAAGATATGAGATCTTGATTATCCGAATTCTTATCAGCCATCAGATTAAAATTAAGTGGAAGGACAGAATAAGAAGAAAGGTTTAGTTCTCGATTATCCAAATAACCGTCAGTCATCAGAGCATTCTAAATATGTGAGGAGGTTAAGATCCGAAAAAATCTCACTTCAAAATTTTAAGTTTGATATTTGAAATTCCTAAAGCCCAAAGACCTAGAGAGCCGAAATAAATTCTGGACCATCGAATCATCCGATGTAAGCCTCAACCATCCGATTCAAAAGGACATGTGGCAGAACATGTCAATGAACCACATCAACAAGTACGTGTGGGAGATCTATGTTAGCAGACCACGTCAAAAAAGACATATGGCATATCACGTCATCAGACCACGTCAGCAAGGACGTGTGCAGACCACGCCAACAATGACGTGTAGCATAGGACCACATCAACAAAGACATATGGAAGAAGACTACATCAAAAAGTACACATGGAATAATCAAATGATGACATGTTTCAAGAGTAAATTGGCTCATTCCATGTCAACACATGACGTCAATAAATTACGTCACTCTGGAAGAATTACTTCGGGAGTTTCACCACTAGCAAATGAAAAAATCTCTGAAGTCCTTAAGGATGAAATCCTGAAGTAGACATGGTTAGTCTGATCTAAAGAAACACTTCGGGATCATTCTCATCCATCGATCTACTATAGTGGAAGGATAGCGTAATTTGAAATAGCCGAAGTCCCAGAGTAAAACGTGGCCATCCATCACAATGCTTGATTAAGTCCTAGCCGTCGTATTAAAAAATGAAATGATGAGTGTAAGGATCAAATCTGACCATTGATTTGTTTCTATGAAATAAACCATCTGGCTTGATTCAAAGGTTTGAAAAGTTGAAAACCCAAAGTTCCGAAGGGCGAAGTTCTGTCAACCATTCATCTCATCAGAAGATTGAATCATGACCATTGAAATTGATAAGCAATCAAGCACTTGTTTGGCCTAGTTTTTGGTCACCTCCATTGGTCATATGATATAATAAATTTGAATGAAAATATAATACGTCACTATAATTGGTAAGTCTGTGGTTCTGTAATGCTCAGTCACATGTAATGGTTTGAAGGAAGCACCTCCATAGAATTTGATTTCTGTGAAAATAACAGATATCTAGGATCGCGTTTAGGGGATTAAATTGATCCATATGTGATCAATTTACGAAAATCCTTCACAGTAAAAATAATAATCAGTGATTATGGTTAAGTTAAACAAAGAGGTGCGATGGCTCAAAACGAAGGGACATAGTGTATCACTCTCACACTGTTTTGAAGAATATATAAATGAGGAAGAGTGTTGAGAAGAAAAGTGTGTCTCTGTAGTCTGAATTAGAGAATATATTTAATTAGAGAAGCAAAGAGAGATGCAGTAAAATACTTGAAACATAAGTTTGTCCAGATTCAGAAAATCAAGGGTGGTTGGGTGGTGCAAGGGCAGGTTGGTGCCTACAGAGGGAGTTGGTGCTTCCTTGTCAGTTGTAGCTGACTAAACAGGGGGTTGTAGCCTCCTACTAGTTGGTGTTGGTGAACAAGGGTGTGGGTGCATACTGATCAGTTGGTGTTGATCGAAAAGGAAGAATATCGTCCTTCTATGTAACATGTAAAACAAATTTTACAATTAATAGAAAAGCGTTTGTGGTTTTTCCCATTTGGGTTCCACAATAAATATTGTGTCAAAATTCTATTTTCATAAATAAAAGAAAATAGATAAAATTAGTGTGTCACTGATTCACACCCCCCCTCTCATTGACATGATCTGATCCTTCACACAAACTTTCCATAACTCTACTACTCCACTCTCCACAATGCTGACCCTTTTGTCATTGTATTATCATGAAGGCTTCCCTGTTGCAATTTACCATCCAATATTCACATTCTTCAAACTGAATCAAATGTGTCTATTGGTATTCTATATCTACAAACCATACTCTATATGTATGGAATAAAATATACTAAATATATCCCTACCTGAATGCATGCATAGAGTACTACTTCTCAATCGATCAATATGTCATTTTGTACTTCTTCCATCTAACCACTCTGAATATGTCTCTGCAAATGATTCTCATTGCTAGAAGGATGTTTCTTTTATTTGTATATATGTTTCATAGACTCCCCATGTTCAACATTATAAATGTTGGGAGTCTAAAAAATGGATGGCTCAGAACAATGGAGGAACCCACTCTAATGTGGAGTAATATTCCTCTCCGTCTGTAGATTCATCATCTTCCTTAACTCTAACATCTTCCTTTTTGCATGTGGATTCTTTAAGATATTGCACTACAATTCCTTAGAGTATAGCTTCTTGGGCATGTTACTTATCTTCTTCTCTTCTTTCTCGTACTACTGTGAATCCTACGATCTCTTGGACATGTTCTTTATTTACCTTCTCTTATTGTATTTATTTTCTTCTTCAAACCTTCATGTATCTGACATCGATGTTTCATTTCATGGAGGGGTCTATCATGCTTCTGCAATTTCGAGCTATGTGACCATAATTGTGGAATTTGTAAAATTCAATGGTATGTGGGGCCACATAAGTATCACTTCTTCCATATGCTCTACAATCTATAGCCTTATGTCCAAAGTTAGTACAATTAAAACAATAACCATAAAAAAAAAATTGATACATGGGAGTGAATGAACTTCTTTGTGATGTAGTCCTTCTAAATTCATCCCTCAGTTGATCAAGATATTCTCTTCTGTCGATTCCATCATCAATATTGAAGCTTATTTGTTATCTGAATGTAGAGAGTCTTCTTTGATATCCACATCTTATGTAATCTTCTTCTTAATACTTTTTCACTTATGGAATGTTCTTATTTAGGGGCTTTCATTCTTCCTTCTTGATATAACCCTTTATGACTTCTACATAATTCTTAGGCTTCTCTTCATTTTTCCCTTCTGGTAACCTGAAACTTTTCTCTTCAAATTCCTATACTAACGATGTGGATGTTTCTCTCTCTTCAATGTTCTTGCTAAGCTTGACGATTTTAACTCTCAATGTGACAACTTCTTCTTCAAGATTATCAAACTCTTCGTCTTTCTTCATCATATGAATCATCATTAATTATTTTTTTCTCTTTGCTTCTTCATGTTCAGTCTTCAATGTGATTATTTATTCTTCAAGTCTTCTTTCTTCTTGACCAAATTCTACTTCAAGCTGGTTTAAATCCTCAGTTCTTTCCTTGAGATGATTTATCAAAACATTATCTCTCTTCTTTGCTTCCTTTATTTGTGTTGTCATTTTGGCTTCCAAACATTGCTTTTATGCCAAATAAATCGTGAGAGTTTCTTCAATCACTTTGGCTTCTTCTAGCTAGGCTTTCAGTTTCACGATGACCTACTGGGATTGTTCGGAACTTTCTTGAGAATTATTCTTGACTAATTGTTCCTCAAGAGACTTTATCTTATTCCTTTATTTTTTCAATTCATCTAAAACACTGATTAACTCTGCTTCAAGGTCTACTATTCCTTCTTCACAATCTTCTTCTTCTAAATCTGTTTGACATGTCGAGCATATTTCTTCTTGTTATGTACCTACAATTTCTTTAATTTTCTCTAGATTTGTGGTAGAATTAGATTCCTTTGAGTAGAAATTATGTAGCTTATCCAAAATTTCTTTGGCTAATGAACATTGTCCCACTTTGAATTTCATCCAATCAGGTAATCCTTCCATAATGAAATCCATTACAATTTTGTTGTTCCTTTTCAATTCTTTCTTAGTTGTAGTCTTTGGCTTCTTTGAACTGATGTATCATGTAACAACTGAGTACCAAACATCATATCCATGTGCCTGTAATTTGTTTTTCATTATTATGCTCCACATCTCACGCTGCAGGCCATTCTGACCATTGAACTATGGTATTCCATTTCTATACAATTTTTTTCTCTCCTTGATATTCCTTCTAGTGGTTAAACTATTTCTTGAAGGAACCGAATCTGAAACCAACTGTTGGAATATTGAGAGGGGGGTGAATTAATATGATCACTTTTACCACTTTTAACCAAAATATATAAACTTCAACTTAATAAGAAATATATCATCAATATATCATCAGTATATCATGAGCATATAAACATAAGAAACATCACATCAAGTACACGATGCACCATAATTTACGTGGAAACCCAAATGGGAGAAAAACACAGAATGATTTATTATATATCAAATAATACATTCCTTGGAAGCACCAGCTTACCAATTCCCTAGCTACAATTGGAAGGAGGCTACAACCCCCTATTTACAAGCTCCAACCTAAATGAAGCTACAACTAACTGAATTCTATTGCTCCAACCAGAAAGAGGATACAACCCCTTGATTGTCAGGATCCAATCTAAAGGGAGCTCCAACTACCTGATTATACGGTTCTAACCGAAAGGAGGCTACATCCCCCTTTCCTTTCCCCATCATACCTCAATGAAATATAAGTGTAGACAAACTGTCACTACCAAAAACATTGCCACTATCTCTAACAATATCACTTCCACTGTCACATCAACCTGTAACCTATCAACCTATCACTGTATCCAACATGTCACTATCAACCTGTCACTGTCACTGATACTCAATCAGATCCTCTAACATGGATCATATACCAAGGAAACCTCTCAACTAGATGTCCAACATCACCAACACATCCCTCTACCAAGCATGTACCAATATCACCAACATACCATCACAAGATATGTGTCTCAACCATGTACCAAATCATCAACCTGTACCATACCAAGAATCAACTATGTACCTCAACCTGTACCACAACACATGCATCAACCATGCACCATCACCTATACCAAACCGTGAATCAACCATGCACCAACACATGTGCCAAACCATGCATCAACCATGCACCATAACCCATACCATATTCCTTAACCATCAACCATGTACATCAAAACCATACCAAGTACCAATCATGTACCATACCATGTATCAACCATGTATATCAACAATGCACATCAACAATTGTACCATACCATGTACCAACAATGTATCTCAACCATATAACATATCACTCAATCATTCCATACACCATGTACCATTGGATATATCAAGAAAGTATCATCAAATATGTAACTCAACAAAGTACCAAACAACCGAGATCATATACCAAGTATATGCACCTAATATGTGCATCAAGCATGTGTAAATGCCTCAAGCACATGTAATATGTGCCTCAACCATGCACCTAATATGTGCCTCAACCATGCACCTAATATGTGCCTCAAGCACGTGTAAATGCCTCAACAATATACCAAATACTTTCCTCAAACATGCACCATAACATCATCAACATGTAACCCTAAAAACATGCATATTAACATCCAAGTAACTCTTTAACATACCGGTGTATGTGATCATAGACCTGCATATTGTTGACGATAAAAATCGCAACAAGGATTTCGGCCCCAAAGTGTTGCTAAAGACTATTATTTATAAGCTAATGATATATAATACTAGTAGGTGGGACCCCTTGTAGATTGCAGGATCAGGTTCTTATTTGATATTTATGTTGTTGTTTGACACTTCTTACAGGGTTCTACATGATTGATGATGAAATCTTGGTTTTATTTGCGACATAATGGCAGATGGATAATGCATGCTATGTGTGGGTTTCATTACTCTAAACTTTGAATTCCATGTCATGATGGCTTATGTCAATTGTTATTACAATGCTATTGGTGCCATGATTTATTACATGTTACACCTGCACAAGACACATGTTAGTCATAACAAAAGATAAGAGAAATATGGAATAAATCTAAGAAAGGAAACTATGCTAAACTATGTTTCACTATATGAATTTGAAATTTAAAAGGGTTGATGTTAGTCCTAACTAGAAATGTTAGTGGCTATACGATGTTATTGAGTTATATGAAGGCGCATTTGATATACATTATGGTATGTTCGGAAATGGTTAATGTGATATCAGGTGGCACATTTAGCAAACAATGGATGTTAGTTTCAATGCAATGGATTAATGGAATGGGTTAATGTTGGTTGGCTAGCATGTACTACGTAATTGAATGAGTAGAGGATGGAAGCGATGTGCATTTATTGCACATCACTCTATACTTTCCCCATTGGTCATCGCCCTAGCTTGGATATTGTTCAATTGTTTTTTGTTGTGGTTAAGATCTGATATTCAGACGAGGAAGGAACTGCTCAACCAAGCTCGCATTTTTAAGGCTATTTGGTTATAGGTATGTTTTTTTTCGCCATCCATGAACTCTTTCTGTTTATGAAATAGATGTTGGCTCGGTGATGTATTGGTATGTGATTTTCTTAAGGTTGGCAACTATGTAAACTCATGGTGTTTCTTTGGAATAATTGTTTGTGTGTTATTCATTGCAAATGGGAAATTTGATGGTTGAAGTCATGATTTCATTGGTTATTCTGTGTGGTGGAAGCCATGAAGGATCTTTGTTGTCTTTATGTTTTTTTTTAGAGAGTTTCATTCCATATAGACTTGATGGCCCTCTCCTCATAGTTTTGTAACCATACCCAGTTGTATTTGGTGTTATAGGGTTGTTTTGTTTGATTTTGAACCACCTTGGGTCACTACATATCGTTCTCCACCTGGTCGTGAACTCGTTTTATGTTATTGGTATATGTTTGATTTTGCATAGTTGGTCATGGTGGCTATTACCCAAGAGGGTTGTTTTAGGGTTGGTTGTTCTTACATGAGGTTTGCATTTATATCAACATTATTTGGTATTTTGGGGAAAACCACAAGGGTTATTCCCTGTGTGTTCTCGATGTTATTACTGGCCAGGAAGAAGCCTCTACTCCTCTATTCATAGTATCTCCTACCTAGTGTGAATTTTCACCCTATATTGCAAGCTAATGGTTATGTAGCCTATGTGTCCATCGTGTTGTCTCGAAGGGTTCTCACCTGCTATTGGTATGGTTGACTCCAGTATCCCTATGTTGGTTCAACCGAGTGAACCCTTGACTATTCAGAGCCCACCCTTGATTATTCAAAGCCGGATTTTGATAAATGAACGAGTTACACCCTGTGGGGTATTTTGTAACAGTTATGATTTGGTGAAATAACATTGATAGTGGTTTTTATTATTGGTATATATTCGTTGCATTATTTATTATGACAGTTGAATCAATGGCTCGACATAGTTAAATTGGTGGATTTGAGAAGTTGTAAATGGGCATAAAATCACTGCCTACTTTTGTGATAACAATTGGATTGATAACTCAACATTGTTTTATGTTTTGATTCGGAGTAATTAGACATGTATAGTCATAGAAATGTTCTTTACGTCTTGAGTGGTCTATGTGTTCCTACAACGTGGTATAAATGGTTTTGGTGGTTTTTGTGTGTTTAATATGTCCCAATCGAGATCATTATAGATTGCAAATTTGATGTCAGAGACTTGGTTGTCTGTTGTGTATGTTTTATGGATATAGTGCATCATATCGTTTGATTGCACCATTAGAGATGGGCACAGGTTTTATAATAGTATGGTTCCATTGCAATTTATTTGTTAAATTGGTTACAGGAATGGAATTGGGCAAAATTTTAAAAGAAGTTGTGTCTGTGTTTGATTTGAGGAAATAATTTATGGACAGTGGTTGATGGTTTTGATGTTGAACAGAGTTGAAACAAATCACCGTGTGTTCATTGGAATTTGTTTTAAATATTAAATGGAAGAAGTGAAAGGAAACAAAATTCTTTACACAGGATATTCGAAGGTCATGTTGATTTTGAATATCATGACACTGTATTAATTAAAAGTGTTAAAGATTTAAATGTGGCCAGTGAACAAGTTTAACGCACAATAATGGTTAAATCGACCACAATAATTGTTATTGGTGTTGGGATAGTGGTTTTGAATACATAATTGTTTTATGGATTACTTAATTAATTTTTCGAATAGTATCCGCTCTTTTCCCCTACCATTATTTCAATTTTCGCTAATTACAATCCCCTCACCTTCCCATATTCATTATCCACTCCCTATTCCTAAAATTTAATTATAGTTAAGGGAAACTTTGTATTATGACAGTTTAAGATCGGAAGGATGGATTATAGTGATATATTCTTTGGTTTACATTACAGTTTATTGTTTGTTGTATACGAGCAATAATCTTGATCTTTTCCCCCTCATTTTAACCTTTTTCACTCAATACAAATCCCTCGCATATCCCAGAAACTTTGTTCACCCCCTGCTCATTGACAACTATTAAACAATTTGTATGGATTGGATTGCATGAGTCCGATATGTTGCCGCGCCAAATTTTATTTCATATTTTAAAAGAGTTGTCATGTATGGTTGTTAAAGAAACTATTTTCTAATCAATTATGCATACATGACTGAGATTTTTCCGCAAAGGTATCCATGGAAGAGGTAACCGAGGAAGAGGTAATTGGAATAGGGGCCCTAAAAGGCCAAGATTCTCCATATACTTTGATGCATACTCGCAGGAGTTAGGCCAGCTATTTCAAGTTGGATATTTTAATTGGATTGGGTAAGGAGTGGTCCAACCTAGGCCCAAAAGGCCTCCCTTCCAAGCCCCACAGGTCCCTGGTATTCACGTGCCTCCTCATGTCTCACTATAGCCTGAAGTTCCTGAAAATGATGGATGACAAGAGATTGTCCACCC
>JZKD02S0956684.1:1447829-1465633 GCA_000966675.3 Picea glauca | reverse complement strand
GTAGTTGATGAGTTGGCACATACATGAGGTGTATAGTTGATGATGTTGGTACATATTGATGAGTCATTGTTGATGATTGGTTGACACATGATTGGTATATACTTGGTACATGGTTTCACTTGTTTATGGTACAGGTTGATTACAGCTTGTTTGGCACAGGTTGGTGCATGGTTGATGCTCTTGTTTATGGTACAGATTGATATCTTGTGAGGATTGTTGCCTCATCTCAGTTGGTGCTGAGAATGCAAGATGAGTCTTGCATATAGAGTTGGTGCTCTTGTAGAGTTGTACTCTATTTAGTTGTTGCTAATAAACCCCAAGGATTGTAGTCCGTAATAAAAATAAAATTGTACATACATCTTGTGTTCTTTGTGTTCATTGTGGTGATGAATTGTTGATGATATATTGTTGATATATGTTGCTGATATGTGCTCACATATAATTGGTTATAAATGACAACAATCGGTAATGAATAAATGTTGAATGCTAATTGATGATTTTTTGTGCAAGAGAGAAGTTTTGGGAAAGAGAGCCCCACACTCATTCACCCCCCCTCTAAGTGTGGTAGGTGTGTCCAACAGGTCAAACCAATTCATAATATTCTTAAGCAAGATCATTCTTTTTCTTGGACAGATGATGTCGAAAATGATTTTGTAGGAATCAGGAAATCAATCAGTTCTACATTGGTTTTGGCGAAGCCAAATTTTGAGAAGGAATTCACAATATATACTAATGACACTAAGGAAGCAATTTATGCTATCCTCATGCAAAATGATGACCAAGGTAATGAAAAAATAGTGGCTTAAATAAGTCAAAGTTTGTCTGATGATGAATTTAAATATTCTTTTACTGAGAAACATGCTTCTCTCTTGTTAAAGCTATTGAAAAGTTCCACCAGTTCATCTTAGGTAAGCATATGTTGGTAAAATTCCCTTTACCTGCTGTCAAGTTTTTTCTCTCACAGACTTATCTTTCAAGGAAGGTTGCACATTGGCTTACCAAGATCCAGGAGCATGATTTAAATATCATGACTTCTACCACTATCAAGGGATGTGACTTATCCCTTCACTTATCTCAGCATGTTGAGAACAGTGAAGAAATTGATGAACATGATAGTTCCCTGTCAGCACTTTTTTACATTGATAACTAGATCCTTCATGTTTATAAACATCCTTGGTATAATAATTTATTTTACTACTTACAAAACCAATGATGTCTAGACAACTTAGACACTCATAAAAGGAGAAGACTTCGTCTTGAGTCTGCAAGATACGTTATAGGAGACTTCTTGTTTCGAAGATCTTTTGATGGTGTGTTGCTTCACTATGTAAACGATGAAGAGACACAAAAACTGTTGTAAGAAACTCATGGCTCTTCAAATTCTTTCATTCATGTAGGAGGTCATTTTCTGCTAAAACCATTGCTTTCAATATTATTATAAAAGGATACTATTGGCCTTCAATATTTCATGACTCTTATGCTTTTTTGAGATCTTTTGACAAGTGCCAAAAATTTGTTGGGAAAGAACACCTTTCATCCATGCCATTACAACCTGTCCTCCCAGAGTTTCCCTTTTCAAAGTGGGGATTGAATTTCATTGGTCCTATTAATCCTCCATCTTTAGCAGGACAAGTTTTTATTTTGACAACCACTGACTATTTTAAAAAATGGGCTGAAGTTGTCCCACTCAAGCATTCAATGGATGATCAGGTAATTTTTTTCCTTGAAAATTATGTCTTTTCCAGATTTGGTCTTCCATTGGAAATTATTACAGACAATGGTCCCACTTTCATTTCTGCTAAGATGACCCAATTTTTAGCTAAGTTGGGGGTTAAACATTTCACATCATCAGCTTATTATCCCCAAGGGAAAGGGCAGGTTGAGTCTACCAACAAAAATCTAGTGAGAATTGCCAAAAGGCTCATCGAAGATAAGCCTCATCAATGGTACACTCTCCTCATTTACGCCATTTTGGCAGATCGAACTACTGCCAAGGTAAGCATTAGTTTCACCCCTTTCCAGCTTGTTTATGCTCAAGAAGACCTCCTTCCTACTGAGATGGAATTTTATTCCTTAATGTTGATGCTACATATCGAAGAATTAAATTCTTCTAATGTTTCACAAAGGATAAATGCACTCCTAGCTTTGGAAGAGAAAATGATGTTTTCCTTGGATAATATAAAAAGGAGACAAAATATTGTTAATAATTATTTCAACAAGAGTGTCAAGACTGTCAAATTTAGAGTCAATAAAAAAGTATTGTTGTGAGATTCAACTCATGTTGATAGGGGAAGACATTCAAAGTTTCAAAAACTATGGCTAGGTCCTTTCAAAATCGCTTTTGTCCTCGGTACTAACTCTTACATTCTAAAAGATTCACAGGAGCGATTATTCTCTTACAACACTAACGGTTCTTACTTGAAACATTGCATGGAACCAACTTGAAATTTTTTAATGTTGTTTGGATTTTCTTTATATTAGTAGTTTAGTTTTTCTTTCATCTTCCCACTGTTTTTCATTTCTTCTTTTGATTTCTATTGTTTTAAATTTTGCAATTTTAATTTTGTCATGATTTTTATTGTTTTTTCATCTTTTAATTGATTTTGGTCAAGAATAAGATGTTGGATCATCTCTTCCACAATAAAAATCCTGCAAGATATTGTTAGTCAATAACAATCAAGCTTACACAACTGTTACGATGTTCCCCATGAAAGCACTTGAATTTGTTATCTACTTTCACTATTGTCTTATAAAGAAATTGGTTATCTCTCGCTTCTTCTTTCCAAATCTTCATCCATTTGAGAATTTAAAAGAGCAAGTCCATTAAATTTTCTCTTTGAAGTAAAGAGTAGGTTCCGGTTGAATGATTATGCATACAGGGATAAAACCCCTCATACTTAACATTTTTCATGAGTTATTCCCAAATTCCCAGTCATGTTTCCATTAAATCCGCTCACTTCCCCCTATTGCATAATCTTCCTGGTTATATCTTCTTGACCTATTGTTCTTGCTCTGTGAAACCATGTGTTCTGAATTCTAAATCTATTGAAAACAAATTTCCCTTTGGAATCGCTAGTTTGTTGATGATAAAAACACGACAAGGATTTCTCTCGCAAAGTGTTGCTAAAGCTTATTATTTATAAGCTAATGATATATAATACTAGTAGGTGGGACCCCTTGTAGATTAGAGGATCAGGTTCTTATTTGATATTTATTCTATTGTTCGACACTACTTACATGGTTCTACATGATTGATGATGAAATCTTGGTTTTATTTGTGACATAATGACAGAGGGATAATGCATGCTATGTGTGGGTTTTATTACTCTAAACTCTGAATTCCATGTCATGATGTCTTATGTCAACTTTTATTACAATGATATTGGTGCTATGATTTGTTTCATGTTACACCTACACAAGACACATTTTAGTCATAAAAAAAGATAAGAGAAATATGGAATAAATCTAAGAAAGGAAACTATGCTAAACTATACTACACTATATGCATTTGAAATTTAAAAGGGTTGATGTTAGTCCTAATTAGCAATGTTAGTGGCTATACAATTTTATTTAGTTATATGAAGGCGCATTTGATATAAATTACGGTATGTTCGACAATGGTTAATGTGATATCAGGTGGCGCATTTGGAAAACAATGGATATTAGTTTCGATGCAATGGATTAATGGAATGGGTTAATGTTGGTTGGCTAGTGTGTACTACATAATTGAATGAGGAGAGGATGGAAGCGACGTGCATTTACTGTACATCACTCCATACTTTCCCCATTGTCCATCACCCTAGCTTGGATATTGTTCAATTGTTTTTCACTGTGGTTAAGCTCCGATATTCAGGCGAGGAAGGAACTTCTCGACCAAGATCACATTTTTAAGGCTATTTGGTTACATGTATATTTTTTTTTTCCATCCATGAATTCACTATGTTTATGAAAAAAATGTTGGCTCGGTGATGTATTGGTATATGCTTTTCTTAAGGCTAGAAACTATGTAAAATCATGGTGTTTCTCTAGAATAGTTGTTTGTGTTTTATTCATTGCAAATGGAAAATTTGATGGTTGAAGTCACAATTTCATTGGTTATTCTGTGTGGTAGAATCCATGAAGGATATATGTTGCTTTTATGGGTTTTTTTGGAGGGTTTCATTCCATATGGACTTGTTGGTCGTCTCCTCACAATTTTGTAAACATACCTGGTCATTATTGGTGTTATGGGGTTGTTGTGTTTGATTGTGAACCACCTTGGGTCACTACTTACCATTCTCCACCTAGTCGTGGGATCATTTTATGTTACTGGTATCTGCATAGTTGGTTATGGTGGCTATTACCCAAGAGGGTTCATTTAGGGTTGGTTGTTATTACCTGAGCTCTACATTTATATCAGCATTATTTGGTTTTTTGGGGAAAACCACGAGGGTTATGCCCTGCATGTTCTCGGTGTTATTACTGGTCAGGAAAAAGCCTTTGCTCCTCTCTTCATAGTCTCTCCTACCTGGTGTGAATTGTCTCCCTATATTGTAAGCTAATAGTTATGTAGCATGTGTGTCCACCTTGTTGTCTCGAAGGGTTCTCACCTATTGTTGGTATGATCGACTCCAGTCTCCCTTTGTTGGTTCCACTGAGCGAACCCTTGATTATTCAGGGCCCACCCTTGATTATTCAAATACTGATTTTGATAAATGAACCAATTACACCCTTTTGAGTATTTTGTGACTGTTATGAGTTGGTGTTACACATCAAAATTACTCATGACTTATTGTCATCATTACAAGTGTCACATTTTAGCTATAAGTGTCACAAGTGTCACAGACATCATACAGTCATCTTTCCTATGTCATGTCTCAAACGACATCACAAGGAAAATTCAAAGACACCCTCAAAGACTGGTTTAAGAAGGAGAAATCACATGACAAAGAGTACAAATTGTTTAACATGAAAAAGACCACTCAAAAGTCCTTTTTGAAGGCCAATTCTCCCCTACCCACTGTCAAGGAGTTCCAGTGCTCCCTACCCTCTTTTGGGGGAGCATTGCAACACTCTGTGTCCCATTCTGAGGGAGCATTGGGTTGTTTGAGGAAATCTTGAGCTGTTGAGGAAAATCAGGGAAGAATCCCCCTCATATCTGGAGTTAGTTGGATTTGAATCTAAGTTCAAGGCTGGATCTTAGGGAGGATCCACAACTGATGGAGAAATATCCTCAACCTATCCCAAGAGTCTCTAAGGTGGTTATTCCTCTCCAAGCGTATATAAGGAGGCCTCTTCATGGTGAAAAGGGAGGACATTGAAGGCATCAAACTTATGATCTCATAAGAGAGATAATCATTTAAGCTAGGTCATTATTTGTGGATAATTTGAGGAAGGGGTTGGACAAGGAGAGCTTGGTGAGGTTGTTGCATCTACATCAAAGGTCTGTAAGTATTTCTATCAAGTTCCCATTAATACATGTGCTTGGCCTATTTCCTTCAAGATTGTGTATTCCTACATGAACTTGTATTTAATGGATAGATCTAATTTCATACTAATCGTAGTATAATAGGATGCATGCTTTCTCTTTGATTAGATTGTAGGACATGTTGAAGAAATTGTGAATTGGAGCTCAACTTGGAACTGGGCGAGGACAAACATCGTAAAAAGGTACATCTTCCTCTTCTCTATAGATTAGTTTAGTTAGGTTTAAAGGGATGTTAGTGACCAAAGTTAGCACCTTTCTGTCTTGATCTTAGATATTTAGGGTTCAAGAGGGAATCCACATGTCTGCAGGGGGTATTTTCCTGTAACATAAATTGGCGACCATACTAGGGAACGAAGATTTCAATTTTGGTTTCCTTCCTTGGTCGTGTTTTTGGAATTTTCTCACCTTTAGATCTTATTCATGTTGTGTCTTTGATTCTTATAAGTGTTTTTGGCTCTTGGATTCATTCCATACATAGTCAATTTCTGGATTTCTTGAGTTTTTTTTAAGTTCTGGGCAATATTTTGTTCTTCTGAGAGCCCAACACTCCCCTGCCTCTACCACCAGAGTGCTGACACTCCCTTCCAGGCTCCCACAGAGCGTTGCAACACTCTAGTACCCTTGACACTAGAGCACTAGCCTTTTTTTTCTAAAAACCTTTTTGGGAGTTGATCTCTGAGTTTAGTTTTTTCTTTTTCATATGCTTAGGGCTATTACCATCTTAGTGTGTCCTTTTTTTTGGCCTCCAACATTTTGGTTTCTAAGAATTGATGATGTTTTGTTTGGATTTTTGGCATCTTTCTTCCTTACTTTGAGTCACTCTTTTTCCCTGCGATTTGGAGTCGACCCACTGCTTTTTCACTTATCTGATTTAATGAAAGTTGTTGTAATGGAATTCAGAGATCTGTGCACCATTCCATTTGATCTTTGAGGTCATTTTTTCAGGCATTTTCTTATGTTTTGAGTTTTTTGTTCTTCTTTTTGCAAATTTAGTTGTCTTTATGTTTCTTGTTTGATCACAACGAGAGTGTTTTTTTGTTTATGTGAAGTTGGCTTCCAATTGCTTAAATATCACATATCTTGAAGTATGAATTACATAGGAATATTTACATCAAACTGATTATCGGTCACATTTAAAACAAAAGGGTATATTTTCGTGATTGGTTTTTGGATATTAGAATGCATTTCTGAATATTTTAGCATCATATTGGATTCTTTATTGAGAAACAATCACATGAGGTTTATTGCATCTTAGTGTTTGAGGTTTATTGTGAGAGGGAGAGAAAATCCAATTTTCGTATAATCTTTCTGGGATCCCCCTCTCACATAGGGGTTACACATGAGGTTGTGTTCAAGAGAGTTATGGAGATTATCCCTATGTGGTTCAACCATTCATAGTAGTCAGATCATATATTGGGGGTTCTTCTTCAGGCTCAAGTGTCTTCAGTTGGTCTCGGTGCTTCATGAATTCTGAATCCTTTCAGGGTCCTCTGGAGTTCTACCAGTCCACTTGTCCTCAGTTCTCTCGAAGGATTTTGGACTTGTTATCCTACCCATACGCTTAGATTGGACTATTTACTATACCCGGCCAGGGTCCGACTTCGAGTTGGTGTCTTTAGTAGCCATAATATTTAGGGTCTTTACATGAGGTGACAGTGAAGGGAAGTCTTCATTGTACATGGAACAAACGGTGGTCAAACTCACTTGGGCTCCTTGGAGGGTAAATCCACAATTACTACGTGGAAGGTTGCACCAAGGCGTAAGTCCGTTAAGCAGGTCACATCATAATTGTTCCACCCGCTCATATCCTAGCCCCTCCTTGACTTGGTTACATGATGTTGGATTTCATCACCAACTAGTATGACCATCAAGAGAAGGTCTTGATTCCTAGATTTTATTAGTGTATGTTGTTTCTTTTCGTTAGTTGGCCATAGATTTTTTCTGTAAAGTATTTGGTTCGGGAAATATTCCTCCATGTCGTTCACGTAGAATGCAAGGACTACCCCCCAAAGATCCCAAGGGTTAACAACCTTTTCCTATTGATCTGCCAGAGGGATCTCCTAAAAATAGTGATTTTCAGGACACCACCACTTCACAAGTGGAAAGAACTGACTCTTTAGAACATTTCTGAATTTTCGATTCTCTAGAGTCTTTTCGACTTCCTCATAGTTACGAGAGATGTATTCTCTGACTAAATTCATCCAGATAACTTGTTGTTGATACTTTTGGAATACCGACCGGACCCCTCACAGGCCCTGAAGGTGAGAATCCCTTTTGGACTACTGACATATTTAGAAACCCACCTCTCACAGTGCAGGATCTTTTCGGCTCAGGGGTAGGTTCTAATATACCTGTTGTATCCCAACTTCCTGAAACGTCTGCTACTTAAAAAATACCATTAGATCACTTTTTTGGTACACCCAACAGTGCCACCATCATGTCAACCACACACTCAGTTGGTCCTTTCTTGACCGTTTCTCTCCAGATGGCCCATTCCACTATGGTCCTACATGTTGCTACAATCCCCACCGAAAATGTGACACCATCCCAAGCTCCAATTGGAACACCACTTAGACCAAATCCATTAATTCCACTTGGGTACAGAGCTCTAAATCCTTCCATTACCAACACTACCCAGGTTACACCTGGAAGTTCTATACCTACACCTTTATTTGGAGGAGATGGTCTTGGTGTTTCTAATCCGATTGGAGCCTCTGGTCATTCATTCAATTCTGGTTTCCAGATCCCTCTAGGCAATCAAACTCATGCTAGGGGGAAACCTCCATTTGGGAGTCAAAATCAAATGGGGACACAATCTCATCTTGGGGGGCATTCTCAAACTGGAGTCCATAACCCGTTGTATGGATAGAATGTGACACAAAATCCTTGTCACATTCCTTTTCCAGGAAATCCGTTATTTCCTAGGGGGAAAAATCCTTAAGGACAATAACAACCTTATCCTCATCATGGACAAAATATTTATCCCCCTTATGGGAAAACCCATAAATCGACTTATAATCCTCATAACCCATCAGGTTGTCCTCCATTTTCACATGTTTATCAACCATCATCGAATCCTGTTTATTCTTGTCAGCAACAACTATATGTGGGAGGACCTACTGGATACAACTATCTACCTAACCCAGTTTACTGCCCTACTAGTGTCCCTATGCCACACCAGTATCACCCTCAGGTTAACCAAAAACTATCATTTCTCATGACTCTGGATCTCCCAGACTTGTCTCGGTTAACCAATGATCCTATATTGCATTATCCCTTTTGGCCAGTGATCCTTGCTAAATTACCTTCCGATATTCCAAAATTTGACAGTAAACCTAGAGAAGACCCGAAGAATCATGTGATGACTTTCCATTTATGGTGTTCATAGAACTCCTTAATGGACGATTCTATACGTTTATGTCTTTTTCAGTGAACACTTATGGGCTCAGCAACCAAGTGGTATATTGAACTTCCACATGATTCTTTCCAAGATTTCAACTCCCCTGCCATGTCCTTTATCATGCACTTTCAACTACCCATTCAATACGAGACGGGTACCGAACTCTTGACCTCCCTTCATTAGACTAACTCCATACATATCTTCAATCCTATTCACGAATGGAAAAGATGACGAAGGTTGATCAAATAAATCTTTCCTGACAATTTATTAGCGGAATGGTTTACTAAATCACTATTACCCCCGATTGCTCGTGATGTCGCCATGGGTGGTGTAGTCACTGAGGAAGAGGCCACTACTCGGGCTCAGTACTTAGATTTGGTCTATTCACAATCCGATACTTTGTATGATTTAATCCCAAATTCTACCCATGCAACCACTGATCCATCTAAACCATCATCTACGTCACATGCGGATGGAGTTATCAGCTCCTTCAAAACCTAATCTGCTTCCCAGTCAGCTGGAATGGTAAATCGATCTGCTTCGCCACCCATTCCCAGTTCGACCTCACTCTCCTCTACCTCCCCCCAAACTCAAATCTTTGAGGTGAATGCAGTTCACTCTTCCCCTTCACAACAATCTAGAGGTAAGAAGAAGACAAAGAACAAACCCAATAAGAATAATAATAACGTATAACCCAAAGCTCAAAACCCACCACCTTCTACCGAAAAACAACCACAACAGAAGCCGAAATTCCCATGTCTTATTTGTGGTGACGATCACTACACTCGAGATTGTCCACATCGCGATGAAGTGGAAAAACATTTTGAGGGGAATTCCCAACCCGTCATGCTTACTTAGCCTTTTCCTCTGCAACAATATATGGTTGCTCAAACCCCCTCTCTATGGGGTAGTCCCATCCACCCTTCTAATGATGAAGCCTTGACAAGTGTCCATATCTATATTTTTAATGGGATTGATTTAACCACCCTCTCTATGACCTACAACACGCCAACTAAACTTGACAAAGGAGATGTCACTAACAGTACTTTACCGGATCCATCACCATCCTCCGTTAGTCCTCCATCTTTTAGTCCTCCATGTAGATCACTTCATATAGAGAATCCTATGTTCGATTCTATATTACACCCTCCCAAGAGTACTATTTGTAAATCTACTTTTAATCCTTGTTCACATGTCGCCTAGAACTACACATTGTTGAAGATTTGGCTCAAGCACCATGTGCTATGTCTGTGTTATAAGTTCTACAACACTGCCCAAGTCAACGTAGAAAACTCTTGACTGCTATTGACGCTTTTGATCTAGAGTCGTCCAACAATATCATGTTTAACCTGGACAATTTTAAGTCTCAACTCTCTCACCAGCTTGTTGTCCAAATTGATGTTGATGTTCACAATCAGCAAATTCACTGCACTATCTTGGATGAGGAAGCCTCTACTTGTGTCATTTCTTTAGTGTGTTGGAAAGGCTTAAAATCACCCACACTTAACAAATCCCCCACGATGTTCCATGCATTTGATGGGTGAGGTTTTCATCCTCAAAGACTTTTGCAGTCCCTATCCATCCAGTTGGGCAACAAAACCGTCTTTGTTGATGTCAAGGTGGTCTATGGTCCCCTCGATTACAACTTGTTACTAAGAAGAAGTTAGTTTTATGTTATGAATGTTGTCACTTCATCGATGTTTCTATGTGTACGATTTCTTCATCAGGGAAAAATTGTCACTATCGATCAGTTAGATTTATGTACACCCAACGCTCACGCTCCCACTACCAACAATATTCCTTTCTTGGGAGATCACAAGATCATGTATAAAAGTGTTGGTGTAGGATTGTTAAAATATTCCACCCTTATGGGAACCTTCCCTGCACCAATCCCTCCTACCACGCATCATATTTCCACAGTCAATATGATTTCGAATACGACTTATCAGTATTTGGAATCATCTGATCCCTAGATTATACCTAGTCTTCTAGAGTTAGATGCACTAGGTGACACCATGCCACTTAGTCCAGTCGAGACTTCATACATTTATATTCAATCAACCTCTCCTTCCTCGGATAACCGACATCTCTTGGCACCCGACACCTACTCGATGCCATCTTGGTTGAAGTCCTTGACATCTTCCTTTGACTACATTTCTTAAATATTTTCATTCGACAAATATATTATGGACATTATTAGCATTGAAGATGTACCTTGGGATGATAACCATCATCAATCCTGTTTTATTTTTCCTCTTAAAGAAATACAAGAAGATATACACTCTATCTTCGCCCCCCCCCCCTGATGTTGTCAAATTTCCACAATCACCCATACTTACACAAGATACTATTTTTGAGGGGAATTTAGGCAACATTACCTCTATGGTCATTATTGACATTTTGATCAAGGAAGGTGTTGTGGAAAATATTAATCTTGGTTCTAATTGTTCGCTCGAGGAAGTGGTTTCTTATACCGCTTTATTTAAATAATTCCGTGATGTCTTCGCTTGGAGCTACAAATAAATGCCAGGGATCAATCCTTCGATCATTGTGCATGATATTAAAACTTACCCAGGTGTAAAACCTGTTCAATAGAAACTCTGCCTGGTCCATCCTAAGAAGACCATGACTATCAAGGCAAAAGTTGAGAAATTATTGAAATTTGGCTTCATCTATCCTATCCCTTTGACGGAATGGGTTTCAAATATTGTTTCAGTCACTAAGAAGCAAGGGACCATTCATGTCTGTGTTGATTATAGGGAACTCAATAAGGCTTGTCTAAAAGACAATTACCCTACGCCCTTCATCGACCGGATCATTGATAATTGTGCAAGTAGTGTGATTTTCTCTTTCATGGATGGTTTCTCAGGGTACAACCAGATTTTCATTTTACCTATTGAACAACATAAGACAAACTTCATCTTCCCGTGGAGAAATTTCACCTATAGAAAACTGTCGTTTGGCCTAAAAAGCGTTGGTGCTACATTCCAGCGGGCCATGTCATATTCTTTCCACGATATCAAACATTGTGGAACCTTACCTCGATGATTTATCTATCCATTCATCTAACCGATCAGACCATTTTGGTCATCTACAGGCTATTTTTCTTCGATGACGGTTCTACCGCATTCGATTGAACCCACACAAGTGTATCTTTACTGTCGAATCAAGTTGACTCCTCATTTTCGTTGTTTCCAAGGACGGGATTCGGGTGGATCCCTTAAAAATTAAGGCTATCCCTGCTTTACCTCCACCTAATAATTTGACACAACTCCAAAGTTTGCAGGGGAAAGCGAACTTCCTTTGCCTTTCACTTGTAACTACGCTGAGATTACCAAAGGATTTATGCGATTGTTGCAAAAATACACTCCTTTCATTTGGGATGACACTCCTCAATAATATTTTGCTTCTCTTAAGCATGCATTGACCAATGCACCTATGTTGCATCCTCCAAATTATACAAAGGACTATATCCTTTACATAGAAGCCTCTACTTCCACTATTTCTATGGTGTTAGTTCAAGAGGACCCTAATGGTGAAGAACATGTGATATTTTTGAGAAAAATTCTATCTGTTCCAGAGCTACAATATTCACATGTTGAGAAGTTGGTTCTGGAAGCCGTCATTGTTGTCCAGAGATTTTGTCATTACATTTTTCTATGAACCACCATAGTTATCGCAGACACTAACCCCATGTATCACATTCTGACACGTCAATTTCTTGGGGGAAAATATTCCAAATGGATCATCTGTTACAAGGGAAAAATTCTCTATGATCAGGGTAAACCACAACAAACAAGTATGACTGCAGAAATCTACTCAATTCCAACATATGCTATATAAACCAATGTGCAAGAGAGATAAGAAAGAAGCCTACCTCATCCCCACATTTTATGATGTTCCATTGTTGAGTACTTTGACCCAAATCTTTTTACCTGCAACAAGT
The DNA here is from genome assembly GCA_000966675.3 of Picea glauca. Classification (NCBI taxonomy): domain Eukaryota; kingdom Viridiplantae; phylum Streptophyta; class Pinopsida; order Pinales; family Pinaceae; genus Picea; species Picea glauca. The sequence goes on along the minus strand of JZKD02S0956684.1, from coordinate 1,452,820 downwards.
TCTCAAAAAACAAGCAGAGCAAGTATATAGTGATAATATAAAGGGGTTAGCACATTAGATAGCATAATCCATTAATAAACATTACAAACATGCCCATGTATAATAATCATATATTTGCATGATACCAATTGGATGAGAAAGGAGTATTTATATCAATAAATGATCAGCAGAAGCGAAAACATTACAGACTTCCGTGTCGGCACAGTTCAAAACCAAGAAACCAATTTCCTTCCAACTGGGCCTCCACCACTTCAATCCTCCACCAAAGGCAAGCTCATAGAAAACAGAAAATGAGGTTCTCTCAAAAATAAGGAAAGATCTTAGGGGTTGAACACTATGTTTAGACTTGAGGGACAAAGGGATGCAGACTCAATATGAAGTAATTTCTCCAGAGTAACTTTGCTCTCAAAAGTGAATTCTTTCTCCTCTTTTCCATAGCTTGGAATTGTGCTCTTATAGCCTTCAAAATGCAACTGAAGGGCCGATTCAGAACATTTCCATTATATGGAAGGCCAAGGATCAGAGATCTATTGTCGTGACATGGAAACCCAATTTCATTTTTGTATTTTCTAGCACAAATCCCGATGTACAGGGGGTGTAGTGGAGCAGCCTGCATATACGCATTTTGTATAGTAGATAGGGCGCGTATATGTGGAAAACTATGTATTTTAGCTCTAGATTCATCAAAAAAGGATGACAAGTTTGCATAAGGAAATGGAAAAAGGCCCTCTATGCAAGATAGCAATGTCGAGGCAAATCTTGCTATAACAGATTCCCCCTAATGTGTGAGATCAGAGGAGTATCTGCGATGGTCGAAATACATTATAAATAACCCAGAAGTGGAGTGGTGTAAACCCAACTGGAAAGACTAGTTGCTCATTACATTTTGTTTTGAATTTACATACATGGCTTCCAATAGAATAAAATGCAGATCCAAGTGGAAAATATACCAAATAAGTGTCTGTGGCCATGAATAGGCAAATACAAATGTAGTTATATGCCAAAAGTTGTCATAATTGTGAACAAGGCCCAATAAACCAATCTGAAGATGTTTGTATACAATGGAGTATAATTTGATGTCCCATGATTACTGATGCCAAATAGGTGTTGGTCCAATGACAAGGAAGCAAGAGCTCAGGAAAGCTGCAGACACATAGTGAGTCTTCAAGTCTTCTACACATCCACCAAAGGTGCAAGTATACATCATGTGAATAAAGGATTTGAGTTCAAACACAATGAGACATCATTTGATTACCGGTCATTGAGGTATATCATTAACAAACACGAGACAACGTACCAATAATGAAAGTAGGTATCAAGGCACCGAGCAAATTCCTACAAGTGTGAATAAATGAGTCGATGTCAAACACCTGAGGAATCCATTGATCATGAGACATTGATGTATTCCCATCTGTCAATGGTGAGAGAGTCTACCACTAATGACTACAAGTCTCAAGGTACTCATAGAACTCTAGGTCCCATATCCATAATAAATGAGCTGAAGTCGATAGAAAGAGACCCACTGAAAGGAGAGAATTAAGACATCTCTTATCAATTAGCACGAGTAACAAAGAAGGAGCTTCATAATTTGGTGGAGATCGAATGAATAACATGTTCATGAACCAACGACCCTATGCATCTTTTGCGTGTGCCAAATGAAGGCGGTACATGAAAAAGACCCTATGAATAGCAGCCAATGATTAAAATTGCTGACAAAGGCGAGGAAACCACCAATAAGGCTAATGACATCCAAGACACTGCATGAATCTCAAAGTGTGAATAGATGTCTTGCTGTCAAACACAAGGGAAACCACCCAGTCAACGACCAATGATGAAATGTCGACTATTCGGTTCAAGGTGACCTACCAATGATGAAAGTAGGCCCAGGGTGCATGATAAGACCATAGTATCATGCGATTCTGAGACAAATTGAGGGTATGGCTGACATGCAAAGTCAATATTTCTGAGGAATGGTCGACACATGTTGATAGAGTTCCTTTTAACAAGAGCATGAGACATGTGGTGGAATCTAGAAGTATAGACTCAATTATGTAACTATTATATGTAGTAGGCATAAATAATGTTCTCTATAGGGACTAGAAGAGTAACCAGTCGGTAGAGAAAAACTTTATAATGAGATCAGCTTCCTAAGGCCATGCTAAATCCAAAATTATGATGAAACAGGGACTCAATAACTTTGTGCTTTGTTCAAAGGTGACACGACTACTTCCAAATATAATATAGTAATCCCTTCCCACCCATATTTTTTTTTTTTCATAACAAATGAATGTTATGATATAGAGGAGGAAATGAGTGTCGCAAGTAAGCAATACTATTTCCAGCAGTGGAACGTACCTATGCTCAATGCAAATAAATGTATGCAAGAGATGGACACTCAGTGTGATGTTCCCTCCAAGGTATAGGGTGTCAAATTGCGAAGGATATAAACAAGGCTCTGCTTGGTTGAGGATGCAAAATATTCTTAGGCAATGGTTTATAACGCAAAGTGAGAAACGACTAAAGGCTCAATATTGCAAGTGAGGGCATGAGATGCAATCACAACTTAACACCAAAAAATGTCATTTTTTTATGTCTTTTAGTCTACTTGGTGTGAAAAAGGGATAAACTTGTGCCAAATAGACATCTTTTCAAATCTAGTTTATGAGTGTGAAAAAGACAAGTTCACTAAGAGATCTTTTCTCTTTTTGGTAACGAGTTGGAAAAGAGATTAACTAAGACTCATGATCTTTCAAATCCAATCTAACGAGTGTGAAAGGGAGAAATCACTTGGAAATATTTTCTCTTTTTGAAAAGGAGTCTGAAAAGAGCTTAACTAAGACTCACGACCTTTCAAGTCCAATTTAACGAGTGTGAAAGGGACAAATAACTCGACAATATTTTCACTTTTTGAACAAGTTGGAAAAGAGATTAACTCGAACTCATTAGGATATTCTAGGTGGCAAGTCATGGGTGAGGCCAAGGCTCATGTATGAACCTTCTGTGGAACGTCAATATCTTACGAAGAACTGACACAAGTTTGGGAACACCCAAAGATCTTCAAGTTGAGGAGGACAAAGTGCTAACGGAGGTTATCGTCTCCGTAATATATCGGATAATGTATCTTCCTAGAAAATACATAGGCGGAGGCATTAGATACCCCACAATACCATCCCAATCAAAGGGAACCTCTTCAAGACTTGGAGGGAGAGACCTCGGGAAGAGTAAAACTCTCTCTTGTTCTGAAGGTGAAGTAATAGAAATGCTAAGGACATGGCATAGAAGGTATAGAACCAGAACCAGAAGAGAGAGATCGACCAAAAATTGCATTGGTGTGACCGCTTCCTTAGACTTGTCACTCTCCAAGAGAAGAGTGGGGTCGATCGAATATTTCATATATATGACCACTTCCTCAACCATGGGTTGAATAGGATGTGAGACAACAAGGTCAAGAGGTGCATCACCCCAAAAAATAGGAGTGTTGTTAGTCGAAGATTGCTTCGACACGACCGTTAGTTGAAAAATATGCGAGACAACAAGGTCAAGAGATGCATCATCCCCAAACATAGGAGAGGGTTCAGTGGAAGATTGCATTGACATGACCATAAGTTGAATAGGATGTGAGAGAACAAGGCCAAAGGACATATCAACCCCTAAAGAAGAAGGGGTGTTAGTCGAAGATTGCATTGGCATGACTGTTGTATAAACCAAAGAAGGAATGGAGGATTGTGAAACCATAGATGCCTCAAAACATGAAGGGCCTTTAGGTCAGCCCCATGCTTCTGGTATCCCAAAAGTAACGAGACACAAACGAGTAAGGTGACTTCCTTTACAAGTACTGCAAAGGAATTTAGGATTACGTCTGAGACATATAGGCTTCTCAATCATCTGAATTCCCCACAGCATGACTTGCAGTGGTTGGTGACATGCTCCCAGCATGAATTGCAGAGGCTAGTAGTGAATCTCCAACATGAATCGCATAGGTTGGAGATGGATCCCCAAAATGACTAGCAGAGGTTGGTGATGTATGTGCAGTGTGACTAGCAGTGACCAGACATGTGCCCCCAGCATGACTTGCAGTGGCTAGTTGCAAGTCTTCAACATGACTCGCAGAGGTTGTCGACCAATCTCCAACATTACTAGCAGATTTTGGTGATGTAATGCCAATATGACACACAGTGACTGGACTTTTTCCCCCAACATGACTTGTAGTAGCTGGTTGTAGATCTTTGACATGACTATAGGTTATCGACCAATATCCAACATGACTAGCATAGGTTGGAGATATAATGCCAGTATGACATGCAGTGGCTGAACTCGCGACAGTGATGAATAGTGGCATTTGAGACCAAGGTCCAAGGTAAGATTGGTTCTGAGAAATTGCAGGCCAAGAAGGATCTTGGTTTACACCATGTCCCTGTCCAGAAGGATAGTATCCTCCTCCATACTAATTCACATAGGGTTGTAGGGGCATCGAAACCGAGGAAGTTTCTTGTGAAGAGAAAGCGACATGACAAGGGTTACTTATGTGAGGATATATGTTACCCCCATATAAAGGAACTTCATGAAGGGGGTTTCCCATACTACCAAAATAACTTCCCCAAGATGAAACACCAGAGGACAGATCGAGGTCAGCCATGGGAAAAGTGTTCATGGGAACCGACATGGCGAAAGAAGGAAAATTGGATGGAGTGTAATAAGTAGAATGATTGCTTAATTTTGCACTTACTTCTCACATAGTGGATTCGTAGGAAGGAAGATTCCAAGCTTCTATCATAAGAGGTGTTTGAATGATATGACTCCCACCAAACAGAGAGGGATAAGGAGGCATCATGCTCCCAAACCCAAAACTTGTATTCGCATAAGGAGGCGAGACAGAGGATGGAAGGTGCGAAGACATATCAGACATACCATGAGAAAAATGATTAGAGACCCAAGGCATTGACTGATTATCATAATTTTGTATACTATTATAAAAAGAGAATGGATTTTCC
>JZKD02S0956684.1:1403660-1447809 GCA_000966675.3 Picea glauca | reverse complement strand
GGGGGGTAGCAGTAAATGAGGGAGTAAAAGGAACTCCACTATCCATGATAAATAGAACTCAATATAAACTCTTAAGGCCAACTAGTAAGCAAATAACATACCAAAAAGTCAAACGGCCAATATGCATGCAAACGGGCTAAAGTGGTTGAGTGGCCTCCCTCGGTAAAGAAGGTATGTCTCATTCAAGAGGGACCTAAGACTCCCCGCTAAATATTGGAGGTAACAAAATTAGTTATAGGAGCCCTCGTGGGCTTAACAACCAGTCGGTTAGACCCCCCCGGAGAGGTAATCCTCCATAAATGTTGTGTGTTGTCCGACCCCTATCTGACCCAGGGTACCTGCAAAATAACCCCTGCAAGTAACCTATGAGATACATAATTCAAGAAACTAATAAACCATTGTATAATTGATGCACATGCGAGAAATCGTAAGTCCATATCACCGTATGGGCAGGGTAGCAAAGCCCGAAACCTTGAAAGTATTGCCTCTCGCGGAGGTATGGGCACTAGCAAGATCCCCAAATACGAATAAATCCACATAAATATCTCTAATTCTAGGTGAGTATCTGGGGGTTATCCCTTCAACTAAATTCACGTGACCTCGTGATTAACTCCGGTGTGAGCGGAGCCGCCTGATCTTACGAATTATACAATGGACTTTTGAACTCCCTGTCTCAAACACATATGTTGATTTAATTTCCTTGGAGAAGTTTACTCACAAAATCCTATTCCAAGGCACTAAATCCTAGACTAATTTGTGCACCCTAAAACTAAAATTGTGACTAATCATTTTTACTTTAAAGCATAAATTTACTGGTCATGATTACTCAAAAAGGAATGGAAGTGAAACTCATGATATTATGACTCCGGTAGAAAATAAATATAAATATAATGCAAGGTCTAATTTTTATTTTTTCAATGAATGATATACGTATACAAAACAATGCAGTTTTCAATTTCAACCATGCAATTCAAAAGTAAAATGCAATATTTCACTAAATGGACTAAGCTAATGATAAAGATTCAGAAGACAAAAATGCTAAGCAATGTAAAATGCCTATTTTTGTATTTTCAATATATTAAAAAGAAAATGCATGGACTGAAAAACAAACTGATATATAAATTCTACTATGTATAAATGGAATGACTCAAGCAAAATACCAAGCAGTCGAGCAACAACCCTGAGTTCAAGGACAAATAAAAAATAAAAAATGATGAGAAATACTACGCCCAAAAATTCAACTCAAAACAAGTTTCCTGTCAATCCAGATAAGCTCAACATGCACTACAGAGACCTAAGAAGGCTAAACAATCATCAAATCCCACCCATAAACCACCAAACCAAGAAACCAAGCAAGGAAATAAGGTGTACGCGACTGTTCAGGGAAACAACTTGTATATACACAGCTCGCAGTGAGATAGAACACATGTATACATGATTGTCAAGGCAATAGGGTGTGTACAGGCTTGAAAACAAGGCCAGGCAAGGGTAAAAAGGTTGAAAACTCAGACCCAGAGTGAACAGAATCTGTCAAGCAGTGATACAACAAGAAACACAAAGGAAAAAGATAAATGCAAGGAGAAAAAGTACTTCAACCCTTAGAAAGAAGATCTCTCCCTAGTGGACTCGCCAATTCTGTTAAGAGGGAAAAACTCTCTATGGCTAGGGTAAACCACAATAGACAGGTATGACTGCAGAAATATACTCAGTTCCAACATATGCTATATAAATCAATGTGCAAGTGAGATAAGAATTAATCCTACCTCATCCCCATGTTTGATGATGTTCCACTGTTGAGTACTTTGACCCAAAGCTTTGTACATGTAACAAGTTCTCAACAAGCCAGCAGAGCAAGTATAAAGTTATAATATAAAGGGGTTAGCACATTAGATAGCATAATCCATTAATAAACATTACAAACATGCCCATGGATAATAATCATATATTTGCACGATACCAATTAGACAGGAACGGAGTATTTCTATTAATAAATGATCAGTAGAAGCGAAAACATTACAGACTTATGTGACAACACGGTTCAAAACCAAGAAACCAAGTTCCATCCAACTGGGCCTCCACCACTTCAATCCTCCACCAAAGGCAATCTCATAGAAAAGAGACAATGAGGTTCTCTCAACAATAGGGAAAGATCTTGGGGGTTGAACACTGTGTTCAGACTTGAGGGACAAAGGGATGCAGACTCAATATGAAGTAATTTCTCCAAAGTAACTTTTCTCTCAAAGTTGAATGCTTTCTCCTCTTTTCCATAGCTCAGAATTGTGGTCTTATATCCTTCAAAATGCAACTGAAGGGATGATTCATAATGTTTCTAGTATATGGAAGGCCAAGGATACAAGATCTCTTGTCATGACATGGAAACCTAACTTCATTTTTGTATTTTCTGGCACAAATCCCGATGGACGTGGGTTGTACTGGAGCAACCTACTTATAGGCATGTTGTATAGTAGATGGGGTACGTATATGTGGAAAACTATGTATTTTATCTCTGTATTCATCAAAAAAGTATGACAAGTCTACATAAGGAAATAGAAAAAGGCCCTCTATGCAGGATGGCAATGTTGAGGAAAATCTTTCTATAACATTGTCATCCTTTAGGAATTCGATCTCGAGTTTGCTAAGTCCAAAGATAAAAAATCCTTGGTGTTTGCAGAGCTTATCTATGACCTTCCCCCTGATGATGAAGATATTGAACCCAAATATTCTCTCCCCGATGAAACTATGTTCCTCATCAGCACATCTGATCCTTGGTATGGAGATATCCTCCTTTATCTCCAGACCAAACGTTTTCTGCCCGATATCTCTCATGAAGAACGTCGACATATTCATCACCATTCTCGTCGCTACCTTATCATCAGTGACACGTTGTATCGCCATGGTATTTACACTATCCTACGATGATGTTTGACTCAAGAAGAGGATGAACACATCCTTAATGACTGTCACCTTGGGACCTGTGGTGGTCATCTTTCTGGGATGGCTATAGCTCAAAACATCTTATGTGTCGGCTAATTTTGGCCCTTTATCTTCAAAGATTGTATCGAGGCTGTCAAAAAATGCCCACCCTGCCAATGTTTTCACAAAAAGGAATGCACTGACCCCACTCCATTGCATCCCATTATTTCCATCGTCCCCTTTTCTAAATGGGGCATTGATATCATGCAGTGTAAGCCTACCTCATCCGGGGGCATGGTTATATCATCGTCGTTGTTGATTACTTCACAAAAAGGGTTGAGGCTATGCCTACCTTTCTGAATGATGGTCGTACTGTAGCTCCTTTCTTCTTCAACCACATCATCACTCGCTTTGTTGTTCCACAATCCATTGCCAGTGATCATGGTTCACACTTTCAAAACTAGATGATGAGTGAGTTGCATGCCAAGTTGTGTTTTCACCATGATAACTCATCCCCGTACTATCCTCAAGCAAATGGAAAATTTGAAGGCATCAACAAGGTCCTGAAAACCATGATTCAACGTGTGGTAGGGGAAAACAAGACATCTTGGAATCTACAAATTTTCTTCGCTCTCTGGGCTTACCATACCTCAGTGAAAAATGCTACTGGATTCACTCCTTTCTAGTTAGTATATGGCATAGAATTTGTTTTACCAATTGAGTGCAAAATTCCCTCGTTGAAACTCAAAGTAGAACTCTTGACTCACACTTCTGCTGAAGAAAAACACTTCTTACACCTGACCAGGTTGGATGAAGCACATTGTGATGCCTCTCTTGTTAATGAGACATATCAAAATTGAATCAAGAATCAATACAAAAAATCCATCCATCCTCGTACTTTTGCAGAAGGAGACCTAGTCCTCGTTTATGATCAAGATCAAGATAAGTTAGGGACAGGCAAGTTATAACCTCTGTGGGATGGTCCTTACATTGTGAAACATGTTTTACATAGAGGATCCTACGAGCTAGTTGACTACGATGAAATATCCTTGGGTGAGCCCTAAAACGGGCTTTACCTTAAGAAGTACTATGCATAGGACATCTATCATGTGTGCTTTGTACACTATTGTATTTTTAGTTTGGTGTGTCTTTTTCTCTTACATGAACGAGTTTTCCTTAGCCTCTTATACTTTGTCTTGTGTTTTCATGCGCAGATGACATCTTCCTTTCTTATATTTGTCGGGTTTGTGGATGGTGCTATTCGACATACCCAAAACATTGCTTCTGCAGCTTGGGTCATTTACCACTCTGATGAGTTGGTGTGTTCAGGAGGTATTTGCTTAGGATCGACAACTAACAGCATGGAAGAATATCATGTTGTCATTGGACATTTAACCAAAGCCTCCTCCCTAGGTATATCTCGTATGATCATTAACCTAGACTCTCAACTTGTGGTCTATCAAATTAATCAAATCTACACTATTCACTATCCTATCCTATTGCGCCTCCATCTACCGGTTCGTTGTCTTGAAATAATGTTTGATTTTTTCGAATACAAACACATACCAAGAGGACTTAGTAAAACTTTAGATTCATTATCTAATTACATCATGGATCAATATCTCACACATAGATGAGTTTTCACAAAGGAAATAAATCATACATCACATGTAAATTAAACGCATCACAAAAAGACATCATTATTTGCAAACATCATTTGGCACCATAAAAACTTGGATATGTATATATATGACGTGACAGAAAATGTTTAATTACATCAAAAAAGTACATATAAGGGAAAAATGTTGGGTCCTCATGCCCATAACATTGTCATACATACTATACAAAAAAAACATTAGAGAGGTCCTAGTCCTCCTGCATCACATTGTGCTCTGAGTAACACACTACCACATAGGCTACTCGTCTTAGTAAGAAGTTAATAGCCTCAAGGACTCCCATTTCATGTATCTATAGATGCAAGGGTACCTCCTGCCTCCTAAGAGGAAGGAAACCCATCATGATACCACAGAGGTTTCTCTCAACCTCCCGGAGACCCCCTGCCACTACCTCATGATCTACTGCTATTTGATCATCTCCGCGATGCCCCAGTGTCGCTACCTCTGTGGGACGTGTTGCTCCCCTATCTGCACAATAAAATGATACGTCTGTAAAAAACTCTTCTCAGTACCCCTAAAAAATAATATAAACTTTAAAATAAAAAATCACTTGACAATATTGTTTTGATTTCTCACCTGACGCGTCCTAGTCCATTCTATCTGGAAGAACTAGGTCCATTCTCCCTCGGAAGTCCACTCTGGCATATGGGAATTCCTCTATAAAGATCAACTGGCATCTCAGCCAAGCAAAGAAGTCTCCTGTAAATATGAACTCTGACTCTGTTCCTAGCCTCGGATATATATTTGTCCAGTGTTCCATACGTGGTTCACCCGCCAGTCATACTACAAGTGCAATCTGTGGTTGCATCTGAGGAATGTGTTCTAGGAAGAATGAGACCATAAACGAACCATATCCAAATTGTTCTTTTTTCCTTGTCTGACATCTCGAAATATTCTCCTTCAAATTTTGAAGGAATGTTTCACTCTAGTTAAACACATTCATCTCTAAACACTGCAAACCATAAGCCACATGTGATCTCAAAACCAAGTGCAAGTTGGTACTCCCTGCTAAAGTTGTGATGGAAAATAGACTAGACCAAAGTGGTAGATCCCTAGCATGTTTTATTACAATTCTACCTCCCACCAATCTTGATCCTAGGACACAACTATTTGCAAAGTACTCTTCTACCGACATGGGAAGTTCCCTCTGTCCAGAAAGGATAACAGGAGCCCCTCTCTTTGAGAGATCGGTCAGGAAATAAACACCCTCCAACTCGATGGTAAGTAGTTGTGTCCCAATCATGTAATCGAGAAGGAGAATTTCCTTCTTCATGTTTTGCATCTTAAAGAACTTGAGGAGACCACAGTTCCTCAATGCGGCCCTTGATCAGGGAATTTTCTAGGCATCCACATCATTGAGCTCATGCTCTCTTTCTTTCCACTCGATCATGAATTTCGCCAAATTTACCTACAATCATCATCGATCAAAGATCATTAGTCATGTTACATTGATAAAATTTTGGGCAATAAAAACTTAAAAAATCATTTTTGCTTTGTTTATGATGCCAGCGCTCCTTTTAATCTCCCATCAGAGCACCACCGCTCCTTTAAAGGGCTCACCAGGGCGTTCTCATTTTTGCAAAACACTCCCCCTAACCGTTTAGAAGAGCGTCGAGGTTTTGGGAATTTTTGTGCTTTTTGGGTAGCGCCTCCTTCAATCCTTCAACAAAGCATTGGCGCCCTTTCACTAGGCTTGGAGGAGCATTGGAAAATCGAGTAGCACTTCCCTAGCCTCTTAGAGGAGCGTCGAACCCATTTTTTGCATTTTTTGTGCATTTCTTGGGCAACGCCCCCTCCATATTTTGAACAAAGCGTGAGATCCCTTCAAATAATCCTAACAAAGCATTGAACAAAGCGCTCAACACTCCCCCCTAGATTTTTGAGGGAGCGTCGAGCCTCTTCGGCACTTAGAACCTCCCAGGGCATCACTTTTAAAGCAATTTTATTACACAAAACTAAAATGTAAACTATACAAATTGAAGGAAAGAAGAAGATGACCAACTTGATCCATATGGTGACAGAAATAGATGACCATAGCTCTGGCACCAATGAATGCAAGAATCACCCTCCAAAGCTCAATTTCTTCACTGCTAAAAATCTTTGCACAAATGAATTGGTAAAAGATATTTTTACCCCATATTACTATTATAAAATTTATTTTTTGCTAAAACATAGTTATTTTGGTTTTTGAGAAAGATTTTGGAGGCATTATTAATACCCTAGTGTGCAATTTTATCATTATTGGCAGGTTTTGGAGCAATTTTATTCGATTTTTATCTTGTCGCATTAACAAGAATGATCTTCATTCGTTCGCATCCTCGAAAAAAATGCGAGAATGCAAGGAGTAAAATTTTATCTCTTTTTCGGACTTGCATGGATACATGAAAAAGGAACCCCCTAGAGTCATCTTTAAGCTCTTTTTAGACTCTCTAAATATGAAAATATTGTCGAGTGATCTTGCTTCCTTTCCCACTCATTAAAAGGTTTGAAAGGGCATCTTTTGAGTGATAATTTATCTCTTTTTTGGCCTCGCGAGACTAACATTATGAAAAAGGACAACCGTGGAGTCATCTTTAAGTTCTTTTTAGACTCTCTAAACATGAAAAATCACTGAGTTTACCTTCTATGGACTCGTTAAACAATCATATGTTAAAGGGCCCATATGGGACCAAACCCCTACTTCTTCCAGTTCGTTAAAAAAAGGAAGAGGGACTTACCAAAGGTGAGTTATATTGAGCATGTGTTACCCTCTTCGAGCTCATTAAATTAAAAAGAGGTACTCATCTATCTAGATGGGAGAAAAATTTGAAGGAAGCAAGCCAAGCAGTTTTTTAAAACATAACCAATCACTCTTATAGTCACTCTTGAACATGACACTTTGTCTTTTCATACATTTTAATTCATTGAACCTCTACATTGAACCAATCCTCTGAGTTTCTTTACTCCTTTAGGTCACTCGACGAACGTCACAGTGTCCATTGCATCATCATGTTTTGGTCAATGTCATGTTTCTGCTGTAGTGCCCCAGTGTTCAAGGGAAGTATCTGCCTTGAGGTCAACCATCACAAATATCATGTTTCAATACCCATGTCAGTCCATGTTCATTTGATCTACCAATTTACATCTCTATGTCAGTTTCGTGTCATTTATGGGGGATACATCAAGGCCCTCCTTCGACGATTTTGTTCGTGTTGACTTCAACACATTATCCAGGAACTAGACTTTGAAACCAGTTAGTACCTTGGGACCTACATGCCTTAATGGCAGGCCTCCTCACTTCCGACAATGGGTTTACATAATTGACCCTTGATTGGATGATTCCATGAATTTTCAACTTTAGATCATCTATTCACATTCACTAGAATGTACTAGGGTACCTTGGGAATCATTGACATCATTGGTGATTTCCCTCGCACTTGTTAACGATTTACCTCATTGACTGGTAATCAAGTGGTTTATGCCATGTTTGACATCAGGACATCTATTCACATGGTTAGACTCATACTGCATCGAGATTGGTAAGAAGACCCTGGGTTGAGTGATCACTCTGGTATGTACTTTTCCCAAGTTGCGATGGAGTTTCTCTTGAACATTAACACATATACTATCACATAGATCCACTTTGTATTGGTTTGTGGCTATGTCTTGTCATATCGTAGATCCACTGTGTATTTTTCATGGCTACGATCAATTCATGTCATGGAAGTATAGATCCACATTGTATATTGAGTGGCTATACCATTTTGTTAATACAATTATGGATCTGCAGGGTATTTTATGGCGGCCATACCTTGAAAGTGTTTATCACCCAAGCATAGGTATGATTGCCTTAGGTTTGAAACATATCATAACATTTTTCTGATGGTTATATGCATATTCTACCAGGTTCTCTGAGTCCATAGCCTTTCTCTAAAAATTATACAAAGTACTTCAGTGATCACGTCTTCTAACTTCGCACTTTGGGGGGAAATCTTTTACACATCAAAATTACTCATGACTTATTGTCATCATTACAAGTGTCGCATTTTATCTATAAGTTTTGCAAGTGTCACAGACATCATACAGTCATATTTCCTATTTAGTGTCTCAAATGACATCACAAGGACACTTCAAAGACACCCTCAAAGACTGGTTTAAGAAGGAGAAATCACATGACAAAGAGTACAAAGCTTTTACCATGAAAATTACCACTCAAAAGTCATTTTTGAAGGCCAACACTCCCCTATCCACTATCAAGGAGTGCCAATTCTCCCTTCCCTTCTTTGGGGGATCTTTGCAACACTCTGTGTCCCATTCTGAGGGAGCGCTGCATTGTTTGAGGAAATCTTGGGCTATTGAGGAAAATCAGGGAAGAATCCCCCCCATCTCTGGAGTTAGTTGGATTTGAATCTAAGGTCAAGGATGGATCTTAGGGAGGATCCACAATTGATGGAGAAATATTCTCAACCTATCCCAAGAATATCTAAGGTGGTTAGGCCTCTCCAAACCTATATAAGGAGGCCTCTTCATGGTGAAAAGGGAGGACATTGAAGGCATCAAACTTATGATCTCATAAGAGAGATAATTAGTGAAGCATTATCATTTTGTTTGTGGATCATTTGAGCAAGGAGTTAGAAAAGGATATCTTGGTGAGGTTATTGCATCTACATCAAAGGTCTATAAGTATTTCTATCAATTTATCATTAATACATCTGCTTGGACTATTTCCTTCAAGATTGTGTATGCCTACATGAACTTGTCTTTAATGGATAGATCTAGTTTTAGACTAATCGTAGTAGAATAGGAAACATGATTTGTCTTTGATTGGATTGCAGGACCTGTTGAAGAGCTTGTGGAATGGATCTCAACCTACAATTGGGTGAGGACAAACATCGTAAAAAGGTACATCTTCTTCCTCTTCTCTATAGATTAGTTTAGTTAGGTTTAAAGGGATGTCAGTGACCAAAGTTAGCACCTTTCTATCTTGATCTTAGATATTTAGGGTTCAAGAGGGAATCCACCTATCCATGGGGGGGATTTTCCTATAATAGTTGGTGAAATAACATTGAAAGTGGTTTTTATTAGTTGTATATATTCGCTGCATTATTTATTATGACTTGTTGAATCGATGGCTCGACATAGTTAAATTGGTGGATTTGAGAATTTGTAAATGGGCATGCAATTGTTGCCTCCTTTTGTGATAATAGTTGTATTGATAACTCAGCATGGTTTTATGTTTTGATTCGGAGTAATTAGACATGTACAGTCATAGAAATGTTCTTTTCATTTTGAGTGGTCTGGGTGTTCCTGCAGTGTGGTATAAATGGTTTTGGTGGTTGTTTTGTGTTTAATATGTCCTGATCGAGATCATTACAGATTGGAAATTTGATGTCAAAGAATTGGTTGTTTGTTGTATTATTTATGGACATCGTGCATCGTATTGTTTGATTACACCATCAGAAATGGGTACAGGTTTTATAATAGTATGGTTCCATTGCAATTTATTTGTTAAATTGGTTAGAGGAATGGAACTGGGCACATTTTTAAAAGAAGTTGTGTCTGTTTTTTATTTGAGGAAATAATTTATGGATAGTGGTCAATGGTTTTAATGTTGAACAGAGTTGAAACAAATGATTGTGTGTTCATTGGAATTTGTTTTAAATATTAAATGGAAGAAGTGAAAGGAAACAAAATTCTTTACATGGGATGTTCGAAGGCCATGTTGATTTTGAATATCATGAAACTATGTTAATTAAAAGTGTTGAAAATTTAAATGTGGACAATGAACAATTTTAACGCACAATAATGGTTAAATCGACCAGAGCAATTTTTATCGGTGCTTCCTAAATTCATTAGAAACCTAATTATTTTTTATGATAGCAAGGTCTTATTGTAGAAAACAATATTTAGGGCTGAATTACATCATTCAAACACTTGTTTTTCAAAGGTGTTGATCTATCTTTGATAGTCTGTGTAGACTTGTCTGTTTATGAATTATATTTCATGACTCACAAATGTTATTGTGAAGAGCCAAGTGGGCAACAATCTGTGGCAAGTTGATCCATCTTTTAAAGTTCGGTTTTTTTATTTTCTGTCAAAAGTCCTTTTGTATGTTTCATCGGGGCCATCTAAGTTTGACTTTGGTCCAAAACTTCCTCAGGAAATTTTGTAAAGAGAATGATTCTTTGATGAATTGGAATGAAATAAAGGATTTCTTTTTGTCTCATCTATTTTGATTATCAACTTGGTGTCTTTACTTCTGTCTCTATATTTATTTCAGCATCTGTAATGTTCATAAAAACACATAAATAATGAATTTTTCAGCAATCTTTTATTTATAAAAAATCAGCCTAAGCACTTGTAAACAATACTTGTGAATTAGGATAACATTTTTTATGGATATAAACATAGGGTGATATTCCTGTCTATATTGATTTAGCCAATTAATATATAAAAATGATTGAGTAATATCATTTCATATCTTTTCCTCAACACATACCTTCATCAAATTCAGCAACAAGAGAATAACATCTTCATCAAACTTTACCTTAGTCTCACGAGACTAGATTTTGTAATAGTCACAAACCCTAAATTTAAACAAGCATAACTCCATACCTATAATGAATAAATATCTAAAACTTTTATCCAATATTATTCAATATCTTGTTTACAATTCCTCCAAGTTTCACTTCTTGGAACATCCCAGAAAAGGTGTAAAGTAGATAGACAGGTAGTGGGGGGCCCAGAGGGCCCATAGTGATAATAATGGAGGTCATTCAATGTAAGGAGGACTAGTTCCACTATATTATTAAATAAGGCCCACTATGGTAATTAGATATAATAAATGTAAAAGGACTTCTTAGAAGGTTCTACTTCTAGAAGATTCCTCTTGTAGAATGTTCTTAGGTGATGCTAGCACTATATAAAGGGGTTTAAGCAATGTAATGGGACATGAAGAGAAGTATTGTATTTGGAGTGGTAGCTCAATAGGGAGATGCCCCCTCGAAGAGGCAAGTGAACATGAGAGGATCCCTTCCATAATAGGATCCATTGTATGGCGTTACCCTACCTCAAGGGTTTGACAGTAATAGAGGATATTTTGCATATTGTTCTTGTATATCTATTGTGGTACTTTTGTATTCAGTCTTTGGTTCTTAACAAAAGGAGTTATAGAACAAATGGTACACCTTGTTGAATTCTGGCATATTCTAGAGAGTGAACTTGTAGATCATGCCATGAGTGGAATATTTAATATATAGATCTGAAAATAATACACATCATACTAAGTATGGTAATATATCCAATTCGTTTTGTCTCAATGAATTTGGATCCTCTATGAAGACATTATGATTGTTTTACCTGGAACATCTGTTTGAGACTAGTTTCCAAACTAGCCAAAAACCCTATTTTCCATAGAGTGTATCTCAGAAAATTCTACAACCCAAATTGTAAATTTTTGTCAACACATACTTTGACATGTCTTCTCAACCTCCTCCAAGTTTCACTATCTGAATCATTCTAGAAAATTTTATAGAGAAAATGGTAAGATGACATGTAAATAACATACCTTAGAACACATCCTCACAAGACTTCATCCTCCCTTGGAATTTCTCCCTTCTTCACTTCATCTTCCCTCTCAAAGTTTCATCATAAATTCTTGGTTACCTCAAATAATGATCACTTTCTCACTTAGACGGATATTCAATAAACTTGTGCGTACAAATGAGAGGCTCTTGATGTGTATTTATACTTTTCCAAGTGACTTATTTACTTAACTTTAGGGTCATCTTGTAATTTCTTGTTACAACCACTTTACCATTTCATTAATGACTTGTAATCAAGTAGGGGCTTCTTAACCCATATTGTAACCAACTAGGGGATTCTTAACAGATCTTTGGGGTTTCCAACTTCATGACCTAATAACTCTGCAACCGTGAGGAACCATGTGGCATACCACCTATCACCTTTGGGGTTTCATGTAGAATACATCAAGTGCACCCATCACATTTGTTTACAGCAACCATTCATCAATGAAAACTAACTCGCCATCAATCTCAACCACATTTCTATGGCTTACAGAATTCTCCAAGGATTGACATCAATGACAACCAACAGTCCAAACCAACTATCCAACACAAATATCTTAGTTGGATTCTTCTTGTGGAGATATTTCCAATGACTATAACCACACTTAAATATGATTTTTGGATAAAAATTTATGGCTTCTCGAAGTTTCCATCCTTCATTCACCTTTTTTTACTTCATTTCCATGTGGCACCTTATCACTTGTGGCATAAATTGTGGCGTTTGTTAGCACTAGAAGTCAACTCAAGACTGGTATTGATTCAAGTCTAGCACATCTTGTTTCAAAATGCTCAATAATTTTATGAAGATGGATAAACATTTTCTTGGATTGAAAGGGAATAATGATATGATTTGTTAAGATCACTTACCTAGGTGCAAAAAGTCAGGTAAATAAAACTAATGGCTAGAGACTTGAAGTTTTGAGTGATGTGATTGAGAGAAGGGAAAGAAAAAAACTAATAAATCCACCAATACAAAAATCTTATTCTTAATGTCCTTATGCAGTAGAAGAATAAATATTTATCTATAAATCATTCCAAATAAGATTTAAGAAGAAGAAACACCAATGTCACAAAGATTACTGAAAAACCCCTTTAAAGAAACATTCTCAACAAACAAGCATTTGTCATAAACTCATATAACATCATAAAAGTGTTTCAAAAGAAAACAGGAAGATGATAAACATAGAATGAATACAAAACTAACCATTAACTTTATTAGCAACTGAAGTCTTTACATAGGCAAGATGAATAAAAAACAATCCTTAGATATACAATATTAAGCCAAAATAGGGATTGAACCCTTTCTTCCTCTACTTCATCAAATATATGGAGTTTTACATAAGTTTCATACATTTATGATCAATCTTATTTCTAGGGATATCTCAAAACTAACTTCTACAGGTCTTGAGGGTGAATTTTGCCTATATCTATTATTACATAGAAATAGAAAATAGTTATAGCTTAGATCCTATAATCTAGGCAACAATTTTGCATAGAGATAGGTCTTTCGTTGACTTAATTACACCTAGATGGTATGTTGCATCCTTCACTTAATCTTCTAAGATCCACATGTTCCAATACTTTGACAACTTGAAAATAGATGAATTATATGTATTGTCATCCACCCAAAAAATTCTGTAAAATAAATTTAAAGGGGATATCATACTCTCTCTTCAAATTCCCCAAATATTTACCTCATCATCTACTTTTCCCATCACAAAAATGAAATTATGTTCTTTCTTCTACAAAATCGGTTGCTATAGGTGTTCCTCTAGTGCCAATATTTTCCTGTGAAGAGTGTTGCGAGAACTTCTTGTAGTGCTTATGTTAAAGACCGATTTTAATATCCTTCATTCCCTTTCCTTTCCCAGGTTACAACCAATTGTTAATCATAGGGAGATAATACCTCAAGTTCATGAAAACAAAAAATAATTTCTTCAAGCATCCATCATCATTAGTCAAAAATTAGGTTTTGCATAAACACTTAAGTTCTCAAATTGAAACCTCTCCCTGGAAGACAGATTTAGTTGCCTCGACTAACAGATCCAAATTTTTACCTCTTGTTTGCTTCATTTCAGAACATGTTATCATTTTCTTTGGCTTACCATCTTCATATATGGTCAAAGGTTTTGGGCCCTTCTTGCTCTGTTTACTCTGTTTTCTTTGTTTTATCTGTTGTTTGGTAGAAACTCTGTCTTTTTCTATAAGAACCTTTTTATTTGCTTCTAGATCCTTTTTATTTGCTTCTAGATCCTTTTCATTAAGTTCCTTCTTCTTAGCTCTGGTTTTAGAAATATTCTTGCTTGTTGATGGATCCACATTAGGGTTTGTAGATTCATCATCGATTACTATAACATTATCTTTTTTTGTCGGGTTATACATGACTTTGGATTTCAATATGAATTTGTTTTGTGGCCTAGTACTCCTTTTCCTTATCAAAATTGTATATCTATCAACATCATCTTAAGAAGAACTTGAACTAGGAGGAACAATCTTTTTGACAGGTTCTTTAGGTTGTACAGGGTTTGCATGTACCTCTATTGTTTCAAGTTCTTTAATTTCATTCAACATCATAGGTTCTGCTAACCTTTTACTTTTTATTATATAAACCTTATGTGCATGAGGGAAAGGATTCCTACCTCCGCCCATTGCATGAGAATATCCTTCAACTATTTGAAAACTAGTTAGAGTAGTCTCAACTTGTTCATATGAAATATTCAAACTACTCTTACTTTTATTCTTACTTGAAACATTAGGTGGACTTGTGATTTATGATGCTCCTTGCATTGTCTCAACAAATTTATCAGACGAATTTTGGATAGGAGGATGAACTTTTATTTTAAACCCTAACTAGATCAAGAATTGATCCCATGTCCTTTATCTTTTCTCCAGCTCTGCTTTAATGAGTACCTTGATTAACCCTTGATGATATATACCATGCAGGGGGGTCTTGGGGTTTTCTTGAATTTTTATGGCCATTTTATTTAGGTCCCTCAACAAATAATATGGAAAACTCATCCTTTTCATTCCTGACAAATGAAGGAGGAATCATAGATGAAACAAGAAAACAGTAGAATAACTTCCTTCACATGTGATATAACGTTTGAGCATCAACAAGGCCTCCATCCATTCATCAAATATCTAGTCCCTAGAATTTCCCTTGGCCCAGTTTGGATCTTTGTGCTCTAGTTTCAGGAATTGATTAACATTCCCACCTTTGATTAATTTTTTATTGAACCATTTTTCTCCATCAACGGGGATATTACAAGTTGTTATTGACTCCTATGTAACCTACATTATCATATTAGCAATATGAACCCTCTGTCCATCAAATCCTTCAGCAAAGGCCCAAGCTACACCATAGTGATAACCATCTAATTTCATGCAATACATATACCAACCAACCTGGTCAAATACATGTCTATTGTTTTTGTATGCCTCCATAATATCGGGTCCTTTAGGTTCCCTTCTGTTTACGTGTCCACTTTTACCGATATCTATTGTCATGACCAAAAGAATGGATTCCTTGTTGTAGGAGTGGGATATGCCTACTATGTGGAGATATATATGAGATTTATTGTCTATATGGAGGAAATTTAAATTGACCAGATGAAATTTGAAACCTAGAGTAACAAATAATATGCCAGGTTAAAAGAACTATTTTAAAAAACCCCATGTGCATGACGTCCTGGATAACATATATGAACAGGTGAAATTACCTCCACCTTTGCATGTTGTGATATTGATTGGGTACTTGATAACCACCTTGAGTATTTCATTCTACCAGGTAGGACAATCCACATCGTCAAACTCATCCAATAATACTCGTAATAATAAAAAAATAGGGACAAGTGGAAGTTTTTGTAGCGCCCTGCAAAACTGTCCTTTGGCATATTTGGATGGAATTGACTTAAAATTCGTTATCTAACTTTGGTAATCATGAGACATAAGTTATGACATGACATATGACTATGATGGAAATATTTAAAACTAATGATGTCATGAGCCAGTCATACAAACATGTACATAATTCCTCCTATCCCCTTGTATCCCCTCTTACAAGACTAAGCATATCTCATTCTCTCAATATAAAATTATTTTGACCCCCATGATAAATATTTTAAACCTTTAACAACTTAATGATGTGGTTTTATACCTTATACAAAAACATTTAAATGAAGAAATTAAGAGATGAGAGATAAAACTTTGTAGAAAATAATAGGTAATAACAATGGCTCCGTGGGGGATGGAGTTATCCCTATGAGACTCCAAGAAATTTGAGTATACTTGTGCCTTCTAATCCTTTGAGATTTTTTCCATGTTTATTCTATAGAATGTAACTGTTTCAATTTGTTAAGTTTGGTAAAAATGTATTCAAAACATATCAAACTGAAAGATTAAAACTAGTACTGGAAACTAAAAAAAAAAGGATAAGTTGCATCATTGCTCCATTGGATATGGAGTCCTTATTGTATAACTACCACACCACATCGATACATACAATGGGATTTGAGCCACCAATGGATTTAGTAAAACAATTTCTCCAGAAAATGCCCATTGACTAAGCGACCGAAAAATTCTTCACCTTCCAAATTCTGTAATAGGAAAGTGTTGTTGTCCAAGACCTTATCCACCTTGAATGGACCCAACCATAGTATATCAATTGCACCATGATGTTCTTCTCTGCAAGAATCCCATTTCAAAACCAAATCCTCGGGTAGCAACTACTATGTTTTTTATTTTCTGTCAAAAGTCTCTTTAACCTTATGTTGATGTTGATGTTCCTTCTCAAGAGGTTTCTCTCTTTCTTGCTGAAATTCTACAATATGAAAAATGCTTTTGATAGCATCAATAGGTTCAACTTCAATTTCCTGTAGAAACTTTATAACTGGAAAAGAAATTTGTACTGGAAAAACTTCTTCCATTCCATATACTAACTTAAAAGGTTAAGTTACAATTTCTCTTTTTTTGCTAACACAGATATGCCACAAGGAATATTTCAACTTTGCATCCCAATCCCTCTTGTTATCTTCCAGAAGTTTCTTAATGATCCCGACCATAATTTTATTAGATGATTCATTTATGCCATTACCCTCTGGGTAATAAGCAGTGGAATGCCTAATATTGATGCCATAGTTATCACAAAATATTACCATGTTAGTAGATTTAAAATTTGTAGTGTTGTCTGTGATGATCACCTCCGGACACCCAAACCTAGATAAAAACATTTCTTCAAGAAAAATCATGATTACCTTATCAGTTCCCCTCCTTGTACGTATAGCTTCTATCCACTTCATGAAGTAATATGTAGTTGTCAGAATCCATCTATGTTGGCCACTATATGGAGGATGAATATCAACTATGAAATCCAAAGCCCATTACTGGAAAGGTGTAGACACTTTTATAGGCTTGAGAGGTAAAGGATTGAGATTTTGTTTACCAACAAACCTTTGGAATTTTTCACATTCTCTAACCCTTTCATAGACATGAGAAAATATACTAGGACAATAATACCCATCCCTAAGTATCTTATATGCAGTGGAATTCCAGAAGTGATGTCCCCCACACACTCCTTCATGAAACTCTATCATGACTCTCTCTTCTTATTCTTCATTAAGGCATCTCAGTAAAAATTCAAAAGGGTCCCTCCAAAACAGAGCTTGATTGTTCAACCAATACTTTACAGCTTTAATTTTTATGGAACTTACTTTAGAATTATCCATCCCTGGAGGAGATTCAAAATTCTATAGAAAATAAAGGATGTCTTTGTACCATTCTCATTCAAAAATATTTTCATTGATTTGAAAACTGTTGTTTTGAGGATATAAATTTCCTAAATTGTAGCAGATGTATTCAATTCCTAGAGCTCTGCAACTAGAATCAGCTAGCAGCTTAGCTAACCCATGACCTTTGACTATGTTGGTTGGCTTGATTTCCATGTCATACTCAAGCAACTTAGTTATCCATTTACTTCTCTTTCCATCATTGTCGAGCTGAGTCAAGATATCTTTGATAACACTAGATGGTACATATGCAGTGATTTTGGAATGTAGCACATAAACTATAAAATATTTTAATGTTTTAACCAAATTAAAAGCCTTCTTCTCCATGATATCATATTTTAATTCATCATCCCGAAGTGCCCTGCTAAAAAAAGAAATGGGATTTTCAAAAAAACCCTAATAATTTCTCAGTAAAAGGGCGACTACTAAAGTATCTTGAGATGCAAAAGAAAAAATCAGGAACTCTCTTTCAAAATATGGACTAATTAAAATAGGTGCATCTAAAATATCCTACTTAATAGATTGAAAATAATCTTTAGCTTATGTTCTCCATTTGATCTCATTGTCTTTCTTCAACATGCCAATTATGTGTTTGACCAATTCATCAAAGTTTGGAATAAACATTCTAAGAAAGTTTGTCTTCCCAAGAAAAGACTGGATTTCTTTCTTAGTTATAGGGATAGAAAGAGTCTGAATGGCTATCACTCTAGCAGGATCAATATTAACTCCATCCGCACAAACAATATGGTCTAGCAATTTCCCTTGTTCTAGAGAAAAATGACATTTTTGGATTTAAAGAAAGACCATGTCTTCTGCAATTCAAGAATACTTGTCTCAAATGGTGTAGATTCTCCTCATCAGATTTATAGAATACATTATTTTCATCCAAATAGATGAAAACAAACTTATACTTCTCTCCCACAAAGGCAATATCCATAGCTTGTTGAAAGGTGGCCCCAACATTCATCAAACCAAAAGGCATTTGAGCATACATAAAAGTACCCCATGGTGTTGTGAAAGAAGTCTTATCCATATCATCTAGGTGAACAACTACTTGGTTGTATCTAGAAAAACCATCAATCATAGACAGTGTGCTAGATCCTACTACCCTCTACAATATATGTTCCATTTTGGGCAATGGATAGTTGTCTTTCCAAAAACACATGTTTAAATTTATGAAATCGACACAAAGTCTAATTTCACCATTTTTTTTTCTCACTGGCACCAGATTTTCTATCCAGTCAGAATACCTCAAGGGTACAATGATATTAGCATATAAAGGTTTATTGACTTCCTTCTCCATAATATGTAACAAAAGAGGATTAATCTGTCTTAACTTCTTCTTGAAAGGTTTTACATTCTCCTTCAAAGGTATCTTGTGTTGAATGATGGCTTCATCAAAGGTCCTAAGATCTTCATATTTCCATGCAAAAATATCAATGAACTCTTTCAACAGTTCCTCATATTTAGCTCAGTATTTTGCTGATAGCAATTTTGATAATTTCACATGCTTGGGATTGGCAGTAGTCCCAATATTGCAATAGGTCACATTTTCTTCTTTTTCTGGATCATGGAGCTTCACAAGAACGTCATTAGGATAAAAAATTCTTTGAAGAGGTTCTATAACTTTTGGGATATGATTAGTAGGAAATTGCAAGATATTATGCCCAACAATCATATTATGAAAACTTAAATTCTGGTCAAACTCATCTAAATCCTCATCTTCGTTGATATGAATTGAAGAAAAATAATCAATAGCTTCAATGAATCTTTTGATTTCAAAATATTCTTCAAACACTCTCTAATACTTGATTGGAATAGAATTCATGTACCTAACCTCTACTTCATATTTCAACTTTGGGGGTAAAGGAGGTTTAAAAGTACTTGCTTCCACATCCAGTGAATCATCCTGCTCATTCTGATTTCTTGGAATATATACAATGTTAAAAGACATAAAGAAGGCTTCAATGATGCCTCATACCGCATTTTTGTACTCTTTCAACCGAGTGTTCTTTGTATGATATACATCTCTAACTTGTTGTACAATGAGCTCATAATCCCCATGAACCTTTAAATGTTGAATTTTCATTTCTTTAGCTACCTTAAGACCTAACGATAGTTCTTCATAATCTTCAATATTATTTTTTGTCTCGAATTATAACTTGTAAGAAATGGTAATGGCTTCATTTTAAGGAGAAATAAGCACTACACATGCCCCAACACCTTCTATGGATGAGGCTCCCTCAAAATATAATCTCCACAACAGATTTTGATTCTCAAAAGATTGTGGAACAACAACTGGTTTAGTCAAAGGAAAATATTGTTGGACAACATCATCAATATGAAATATAGAGGATCCCAAATCCACATCAATTGCATATATAGGATGATTTATAGAATGATCATTGTCACTGATAATATATGTCAATTGCGCTTCATGATAAATTCTTCTAAATTCCCCTCCAAAAATAGGTATAGTGGCATAAGAGAGATCCATTTGAAGAGATCCCTAAAGATTCTTACACCAAGATATAGACAACAACATACCAAACCTAGGAGGTATATCACCTATAACAATATCCATGTCTAGAATTTTGTTTGGGATTTGGGATAATGAAACAACAAGATCTTTGATAACCCCAAAGCATTTGAATTTTTTGTAATCAAAGGAAACAAGATCATGGTAAGATTTGGTAATATCTAAGCCTAATTATTCCATGAAAACCTTTGGCATAAGATTATGGGAGGCTCCAGAATCTAACAAGAAATTATGAATAATTTTGTCGTGAATTTTTAATGAGACATAAAAGGGGGGAATGGAGTCATCTCTTTCTTATACAATTGGCCCTAAGAAAATAGTTGGTTTTTCATCTTAGAGATTAATCACATCTGTAACAGGGTCTATGATAGAAGAATGTTGTAACCATTTCAAAATATGACTCCTATAAGAATTAGTTTTAATCAACTCGATAAAAGGAATAGGAATTTTGATCTTACTTATCTCATGTTATAAACTAAAAGGAAATGAGAACTTGTCTGCTTATGGGGTTGTTACTTTCATAGCTGGTTGTACTTTCTTCTTTTTAGGATTTTTGTTGTCTATCTATACTGTTGGGGTTGCATATTTATCTTTTTTAGGAGCATATTTAGCAGGAACTTGTTTGGATCTAAGATTGTACCCCTGTTGGTATATATTAAAAAGACTATTATATGCACATTCACCAGATCGTGCATTCAATGAATCTTCATATTCATTCTGTGTTAGGTGATTGACAACAATTTCATCCCCAAACAAATGAATATCCACATATTCATCTACCTCTTCAACTTCTTGATTTTTCTCAATATAATTATTATGTAGGGGTGTCTGGATTTTCTAATCATCATTGTTCTTCTTATCCCTCTGCAATATCCGAGGGTTATAAGGTATTCTATATTGATTTGTATTTCAATTTCCTTCCTGAGGTGTATTCCATTTTTTCTTTTCCAATATGAGTTTAGACAACTCAGAGGACGTTTCCTCCATTTTTCTTTCCATCTTCTCCAAGGAAATATTTTGGTTTTTCTATTTAATGAAAAGGACTTATTTTCTTCATTTTGATTTCCCTTATCTGACCTCTTCTTCAATTGTTCTGATTCTAGAATGTTGGATTCAATTTCTAGAGTTGAATATTGCATATCATCTAGAGTGGTTGATCTTCTTTCTATTAGTAGTAGACAAAAATCAACATCGAAGGCATTAGCATAAGCGACCTTTGTTAAATTTTCAGCTAGCCTAATATCATTTGGTATCTTAAGGTACATCTGATTAAATATATAAGAGAATTTAGAGACATGCTCACCATTCTTTCTTCGAAGATTGTTGAATTATGTCATGTAATACAAGTCATATTTCTTGTCTCCCCACTTTCTCAAGCAGGTAGCCTCAAGATCTGTAATAGTAGTAAAAGAGTGAGCTCTTAAGTTCATGAACCACTTCCTAACTTCTCTATCTAAACTTTGGACAAAAATACTCATCCATACATCATCATAATTCATTTGAAAATAGTCAGCAAAGGAGTAAAAAGTTGTCAAATGTTCCTCTACAGTTGTTTCTCCTTCATTTTCAAACCTTGGAAGGTAGTTCATGTAATCATTACTTGGGAGATGATCTAGATTATTTGGAAATACTAAAGGTGCATATATTGTAGTCCTGATGGCATCCATATTGGGTGGTGATGCACCTGCCATTGTTTGAACACCTAAAGGTTGATTTATATGTGGCGATTGTGGTGATGAGGGCTTAGGAATATTCACTAATTGAATCTTTAGAGAAGACTGGAAAATTTATTCAGCAAGTTTTTCAGCAGCAAGGATATTAACTTGGAGCCTAATATTGAGTTTCTCTTCTTGAATTTCTTCAAGGATTGGGATTTTTTCTAAGGGAGTGTACTCTACTCCTTCAAGAAATTAAAGGTTTTCTTCATATTTATATCTACTCTCGAGATAGGGTGTGTAAAATGATTATGGTTCAACATATTCCTCTTTCCCTAAGGTCGATTCTTCATAATGGGGTAAAACTAACAATTTATCAGACGTTTATTTGTGAAGGGTTTTAGATTGTTTTAGGATCTTCTTAGGGTTTGAAATAGTAGGCACATTTGGAGATTCTAGATGGGATCTAGTCCCCTTTCTCTTAGGAGCCAAAGTTCCTTAAGTGGAGTCACTGGGTGAAAATATATTGCAATCAACTTGAAAATATGAAGATATATTGCCATCTACAACTAGATCTGTAAAATCTTGTCATTCTACCCGGGAAAAATCTCATCATTTCATCCCCAGAAACAACGCCAAAAGATGTTATCACTATAATTCAACTCAAGACTGCTATTGAGTCAAGCCTAGCACATCTTGTTTCAAAATTCTCAATAAGTTTATGAAGATGGATAAATCCTTTCTTGGATTGAAAGGTAATAATGATCTGATCTGTTAAGATCACTTACCTAGGTGCTTCAAGTAAGGTAATTAAAAATAATGGCTAGAGACTTGAATTTTTTAGTGATGTATTGAGAGAAGGGAAAGAACAAAACTGATAAATCCACCAATAAAAAAATCATGTTCTTAATGTCCTTATGCAGTAGAAGAATAAATCTCTATCTAGAAATCATTCCAAATAATATTTAAGGAGAAGAAACACAAATGTGGCAAATATTACTGAAAAAATCCTTTAAATAAACCTTCTCAACACATAAGAATTTGTCATAAAATCATTTAACATCAACAAAGTGTTTCATAAGAAAACAGGGAGATGATAAAGAAAGAATGAATACAAAACTAACCATTAACTTTATTAGCATCCCAAGTCTTTACATAGGCAAGATTAATCAAAAGCAATCTTTAGATATATAATATTAAGCCAAAATAGGGATTCAACCCTTTATTCCTCTAATTCATCAAATATATAGAGTTTTACATCGGTTTCATACATTTATGATCAATCTGATTTCTAGGGATATCTCAAAACTAACTCCTACCGGTCCTAACGGAGAATTTTTCCTATATCTATTGATACATAGAAATAGAAAATAGTTACAACTTAGATCCTATAATTTAGGAAACAATATTTCATAGAGATAGGTCTTTGGTTGACTTGATTACATAGGGTTGGTATGCTGCATCNAAAATGCTCAATAATTTTATGAAGATGGATAAACATTTTCTTGGATTGAAAGGGAATAATGATATGATTTGTTAAGATCACTTACCTAGGTGCAAAAAGTCAGGTAAATAAAACTAATGGCTAGAGACTTGAAGTTTTGAGTGATGTGATTGAGAGAAGGGAAAGAAAAAAACTAATAAATCCACCAATACAAAAATCTTATTCTTAATGTCCTTATGCAGTAGAAGAATAAATATTTATCTATAAATCATTCCAAATAAGATTTAAGAAGAAGAAACACCAATGTCACAAAGATTACTGAAAAACCCCTTTAAAGAAACATTCTCAACAAACAAGCATTTGTCATAAACTCATATAACATCATAAAAGTGTTTCAAAAGAAAACAGGAAGATGATAAACATAGAATGAATACAAAACTAACCATTAACTTTATTAGCAACTGAAGTCTTTACATAGGCAAGATGAATAAAAAACAATCCTTAGATATACAATATTAAGCCAAAATAGGGATTGAACCCTTTCTTCCTCTACTTCATCAAATATATAGAGTTTTACATAAGTTTCATACATTTATGATCAATCTTATTTCTAGGGATATCTCAAAACTAACTTCTATAGGTCTTGAGGGTGAATTTTGCCTATATCTATTATTACATAGAAATAGAAAACAGTTACAACTTCGATCCTATAATCTAGGCAACAATTTTGCATAGAGATAGGTCTTTCGTTGACTTGATTACACATGGATGGTATGTTGCATCCTTCACTTAATCTTCTAAGATCCACATGTTCCAATACTTTGAAAACTTGAAAATAGATGAATTATATGTATTGTCATCCACCCAAAAAAGTCTGTAAAATAAATTTAAAGGGGATATCATACTCTCTCTTCAAATTCCACAAATATTTACCTCATCATCTGCTTTTCCCATCACAAAAATACAATTATGTTCTTTCTTCTACAAAATCAGCTGCTACAGGTGTTCTTGTAGAGCCAATATTTTTCCTGTGAAGAGTGTTGCGGGAACTTCTTGTAGCGCTTCTGTTAAAGACTGATTTTAATATCCTTCATGCCCTTTCCTTTCCTAGGTTACAGCCAATTGTTAATCATAGGGAGTTAATACCTCAAGTTCATGAAAACAAAAAATAATTTCTTCAAGCATCCATCATCATTAGTCAAAAATTAGGTTTTGCATAAACACTTAAGTTCTCAAATTGAAACTTCTCCCTGGAAGACAGATTTAGTTGCCTCGGCTAACAGATCCAAATTTTTACCTCTTGTTTGCTTCATTTCAGAACATGTTATCATTTTCTTTGGCTTACCATCTTCATATATGGTCAAAGGTTTTAGGCCCTTCTTGCTCTGTTTACTCTGTTTTCTTTGTTTTCTCTGTTGTTTGGTAGAAAATCTATCTTTTTCTATAAGAACCTTTTTATTTGCTTCTAGATCCTTTTTATTAAGTTTCTTCTTCTTAGCTCTGGTTTTAGAAATATTCTAGCTTGTTGATGGATCCACATTAGGGTTTGTATATTCATCATCGATTACTATAACATTATCTTTTTTTGTAGGGTTATACACGACTTTGGATTTCAATATGAATTTTTTTTGTGGCCTAGTACTCCTTTTCCTTATCAAAATTTTATATCTATCAACATCATCTTAAGAAGAACTTGAACTAGGAGGAACAATCTTTGTGATAGGTTCTTTAGGTTGTACAGGGTTTACATGTACCTCTATTGTTTCAAGTTCTTTAATTTCATTCAACATCATAGGTTTTTCTAACCTTTTACTTTTTATTATATAAACCTTATGTGCATGAGGGAAAGGATTCCTACCTCCGCCCATTGCATGAGAAGATCCTTCAACTGTTTGAAAACTAGTTGGAGTAGTCTCAACTTGTTCATATGAAATGTTCAAACTACTCTTACTTTTATTCTTACTTGAAACATCAGGTGGACTTGTGATTTATGATGCTCCTTGCATTGTCTCAAAAAATTTATCAGTCGAATTTTGGATAGGAGGATGAACTTTTATTTTAAACCCTAACTAGATCAAGAATTGATCCCATGTCCTTTGTCTTTTCTCCAGCACTGCTTTAATGAGTATCTTGATTAACCCTTGATGATATATACTGTGCGGGGGGGTCCTGTGGATTTCTTGAATTTTATGGCCATTTTATTTAGGTCCCTCAACAAATAATATGGAAAACTCATCCTTTTCATTCCTGACAAATGAAGGAGGAATCATAGATGAAACAAGAAAATAGTAGAATAACTTCCTTCACATGTGATATAACGTTTGAGAATCAACAAGGCCTCCATCCATTCATCAAATATCTAGTCCCTAGAATTACCCTTGGCCCGGTTTGGATCTTTGTACTCTAGTTTCAGGAATTGATTAACATTCCCACCTATGATTATTTTTTCTTGAACCCTTTTTTGCCATCAACGGGGATATTACAAGTTGTAATATCCCTTTTTTGACTCCTATGTAACCTACATTATCATATTAGCAATATGAACCCTTTGTCCATCAAATCCTTCAGCAAAGGCCTGAGCTACACCATAGTGATAACCATCTAATTTTGTGCAATACATATACCAACCAACCTGGTCAAAGACATGTCTATTGTTTTTGTATGCCTCCATAATATCGGGTCCTTCGGGTTCCCTTCTGTTTACATGTCCACTTTTACCGATATCTATTGTCATGACCAAAAGAATGAATTCCTTGTTGTAGGAGTGGGATATGCCTACTATGTGGAGATAGATATGAGATTTATTGGCTATATGGAGGAAATTTAAATTGACCAGATGCAATTTGAAACCTAGAGTAACAAATAATATGCCAGGTTAAAAGAACTATTTTAAAAAACCCCATTTGCATGACGTCCTAGATAACATATATGAACAGGTGAAATTACCTCCACCTTTGCATTTTGTGATATTGATTGGGTACTTGATAACCTCCTTGAGTCTTTCATTCTACCAGGTAGGATGATCCACATCGTCAAACTCATCCAACAATACTCGTAATGATGAAAAATCTGGACAAGTGGAAGTTTTTGTAGCGCCCTGCAAAATTGTCCTTTGGAATATTTGGATGGAATTGACTTGAAATTCATTATCTAAGTTTGGTAATCATGAGACATAAGTTATGACATGACATATGACTATGATGGAAATATTTAAAACTAATGATGTCATGAGGCAGTCATACAAACATGTACATAATTCCTCCTATCCCCTTGTATCCCCTCTTACAAGACTAAGCATCTCTCATTCCTCTCAATATAACATTATTTTGACCCCCATGATAAATATTTTAAACCTTTAACAACCTAATGATGTGGTTTTATGCCTTATACAAAAACATTTAAATGAAGAAAATAAGAGATGAGAGATAAAACTTTGTAGAAAATAATAGGTAATAACAATGGCTCCATGGGGGATGGAGTTATCCCTATGAGACTCCAAGAAATTTGAGTATACTTGTGCCTTCTAATCCTTTGAGATTTTTTCCATGTTTATTTTGTAGAATGTAACTGTTTCAATTTGTTAAGTTTGGTAAAAATGTATTCAAAACATATCAAATTGAAAGATTAAAACTAGTACTGGAAACTAAAAAAAAAGGATAAGTTACATCATTGCTCCATTGGTATATGGAGTCCTTACTGTATAACTACCACACCACATCGATACGTACAATGGGATTTAAGCCACCAATGGATTTAGTAAAACAATTTCTTCAGAAAAATGCCCATTGACTAAGCGACCGAAAAATTATTCACCTTCCAAATTCTGTAATAGGAAAGTGTTGTTGTCCAAGACCTTATACACCTTGAATGGACCCAACCATATTCTGTCAATTGCACCATGATGTTCTTCTCTGCAAGAATCCCATTTCAAAACCAAATCCCCGGGTAGCAACTACTATGTTTTTTATTTTCTGTCAAAAGTCTCTTTAACCTTATGTTGATGTTGATGTTCCTTCTCAAGAGGTTTCTCTCTTTCTTGCTGAAATTCTACAATATGAAAAATGCTTTTGATAGCATCAATAGGTTCAACTTCAATTTCCTGTAGAAACTTTATAACTGGAAAAGAAATTTGTACTGGAAAAACTTCTTCCATTCCATATACTAACTTAAAAGGTTAAGTTACAATTTCTCTTTTTTTGCTAACACAGATATGCCACAAGGAATATTTCAACTTTGCATCCCAATCCCTCTTGTTATCTTCCAGAAGTTTCTTAATGATCCCGACCATAATTTTATTAGATGATTCATTTATGCCATTACCCTCTGGGTAATAAGCAGTGGAATGCCTAATATTGATGCCATAGTTATCACAAAATATTACCATGTTAGTAGATTTAAAATTTGTAGTGTTGTCTGTGATGATCACCTCCGGACACCCAAACCTAGATAAAAACATTTCTTCAAGAAAAATCATGATTACCTTATCAGTTCCCCTCCTTGTACGTATAGCTTCTATCCACTTCATGAAGTAATATGTAGTTGTCAGAATCCATCTATGTTGGCCACTATATGGAGGATGAATATCAACTATGAAATCCAAAGCCCATTACTGGAAAGGTGTAGACACTTTTATAGGCTTGAGAGGTAAAGGATTGAGATTTTGTTTACCAACAAACCTTTGGAATTTTTCACATTCTCTAACCCTTTCATAGACATGAGAAAATATACTAGGACAATAATACCCATCCCTAAGTATCTTATATGCAGTGGAATTCCAGAAGTGATGTCCCCCACACACTCCTTCATGAAACTCTATCATGACTCTCTCTTCTTATTCTTCATTAAGGCATCTCAGTAAAAATTCAAAAGGGTCCCTCCAAAACAGAGCTTGATTGTTCAACCAATACTTTACAGCTTTAATTTTTATGGAACTTACTTTAGAATTATCCATCCCTGGAGGAGATTCAAAATTCTATAGAAAATAAAGGATGTCTTTGTACCATTCTCATTCAAAAATATTTTCATTGATTTGAAAACTGTTGTTTTGAGGATATAAATTTCCTAAATTGTAGCAGATGTATTCAATTCCTAGAGCTCTGCAACTAGAATCAGCTAGCAGCTTAGCTAACCCATGACCTTTGACTATGTTGGTTGGCTTGATTTCCATGTCATACTCAAGCAACTTAGTTATCCATTTACTTCTCTTTCCATCATTGTCGAGCTGAGTCAAGATATCTTTGATAACACTAGATGGTACATATGCAGTGATTTTGGAATGTAGCACATAAACTATAAAATATTTTAATGTTTTAACCAAATTAAAAGCCTTCTTCTCCATGATATCATATTTTAATTCATCATCCCGAAGTGCCCTGCTAAAAAAAGAAATGGGATTTTCAAAAAAACCCTAATAATTTCTCAGTAAAAGGGCGACTACTAAAGTATCTTGAGATGCAAAAGAAAAAATCAGGAACTCTCTTTCAAAATATGGACTAATTAAAATAGGTGCATCTAAAATATCCTACTTAATAGATTGAAAATAATCTTTAGCTTATGTTCTCCATTTGATCTCATTGTCTTTCTTCAACATGCCAATTATGTGTTTGACCAATTCATCAAAGTTTGGAATAAACATTCTAAGAAAGTTTGTCTTCCCAAGAAAAGACTGGATTTCTTTCTTAGTTATAGGGATAGAAAGAGTCTGAATGGCTATCACTCTAGCAGGATCAATATTAACTCCATCCGCACAAACAATATGGTCTAGCAATTTCCCTTGTTCTAGAGAAAAATGACATTTTTGGATTTAAAGAAAGACCATGTCTTCTGCAATTCAAGAATACTTGTCTCAAATGGTGTAGATTCTCCTCATCAGATTTATAGAATACATTATTTTCATCCAAATAGATGAAAACAAACTTATACTTCTCTCCCACAAAGGCAATATCCATAGCTTGTTGAAAGGTGGCCCCAACATTCATCAAACCAAAAGGCATTTGAGCATACATAAAAGTACCCCATGGTGTTGTGAAAGAAGTCTTATCCATATCATCTAGGTGAACAACTACTTGGTTGTATCTAGAAAAACCATCAATCATAGACAGTGTGCTAGATCCTACTACCCTCTACAATATATGTTCCATTTTGGGCAATGGATAGTTGTCTTTCCAAAAACACATGTTTAAATTTATGAAATCGACACAAAGTCTAATTTCACCATTTTTTTTTCTCACTGGCACCAGATTTTCTATCCAGTCAGAATACCTCAAGGGTACAATGATATTAGCATATAAAGGTTTATTGACTTCCTTCTCCATAATATGTAACAAAAGAGGATTAATCTGTCTTAACTTCTTCTTGAAAGGTTTTACATTCTCCTTCAAAGGTATCTTGTGTTGAATGATGGCTTCATCAAAGGTCCTAAGATCTTCATATTTCCATGCAAAAATATCAATGAACTCTTTCAACAGTTCCTCATATTTAGCTCAGTATTTTGCTGATAGCAATTTTGATAATTTCACATGCTTGGGATTGGCAGTAGTCCCAATATTGCAATAGGTCACATTTTCTTCTTTTTCTGGATCATGGAGCTTCACAAGAACGTCATTAGGATAAAAAATTCTTTGAAGAGGTTCTATAACTTTTGGGATATGATTAGTAGGAAATTGCAAGATATTATGCCCAACAATCATATTATGAAAACTTAAATTCTGGTCAAACTCATCTAAATCCTCATCTTCGTTGATATGAATTGAAGAAAAATAATCAATAGCTTCAATGAATCTTTTGATTTCAAAATATTCTTCAAACACTCTCTAATACTTGATTGGAATAGAATTCATGTACCTAACCTCTACTTCATATTTCAACTTTGGGGGTAAAGGAGGTTTAAAAGTACTTGCTTCCACATCCAGTGAATCATCCTGCTCATTCTGATTTCTTGGAATATATACAATGTTAAAAGACATAAAGAAGGCTTCAATGATGCCTCATACCGCATTTTTGTACTCTTTCAACCGAGTGTTCTTTGTATGATATACATCTCTAACTTGTTGTACAATGAGCTCATAATCCCCATGAACCTTTAAATGTTGAATTTTCATTTCTTTAGCTACCTTAAGACCTAACGATAGTTCTTCATAATCTTCAATATTATTTTTTGTCTCGAATTATAACTTGTAAGAAATGGTAATGGCTTCATTTTAAGGAGAAATAAGCACTACACATGCCCCAACACCTTCTATGGATGAGGCTCCCTCAAAATATAATCTCCACAACAGATTTTGATTCTCAAAAGATTGTGGAACA
The DNA here is from genome assembly GCA_000966675.3 of Picea glauca. Taxonomy (NCBI): domain Eukaryota; kingdom Viridiplantae; phylum Streptophyta; class Pinopsida; order Pinales; family Pinaceae; genus Picea; species Picea glauca. The sequence continues at coordinate 1,416,929 of JZKD02S0956684.1, read as the reverse complement.
ACAACTGGTTTAGTCAAAGGAAAATATTGTTGGACAACATCATCAATATGAAATATAGAGGATCCCAAATCCACATCAATTGCATATATAGGATGATTTATAGAATGATCATTGTCACTGATAATATATGTCAATTGCGCTTCATGATAAATTCTTCTAAATTCCCCTCCAAAAATAGGTATAGTGGCATAAGAGAGATCCATTTGAAGAGATCCCTAAAGATTCTTACACCAAGATATAGACAACAACATACCAAACCTAGGAGGTATATCACCTATAACAATATCCATGTCTAGAATTTTGTTTGGGATTTGGGATAATGAAACAACAAGATCTTTGATAACCCCAAAGCATTTGAATTTTTTGTAATCAAAGGAAACAAGATCATGGTAAGATTTGGTAATATCTAAGCCTAATTATTCCATGAAAACCTTTGGCATAAGATTATGGGAGGCTCCAGAATCTAACAAGAAATTATGAATAATTTTGTCGTGAATTTTTAATGAGACATAAAAGGGGGGAATGGAGTCATCTCTTTCTTATACAATTGGCCCTAAGAAAATAGTTGGTTTTTCATCTTAGAGATTAATCACATCTGTAACAGGGTCTATGATAGAAGAATGTTGTAACCATTTCAAAATATGACTCCTATAAGAATTAGTTTTAATCAACTCGATAAAAGGAATAGGAATTTTGATCTTACTTATCTCATGTTATAAACTAAAAGGAAATGAGAACTTGTCTGCTTATGGGGTTGTTACTTTCATAGCTGGTTGTACTTTCTTCTTTTTAGGATTTTTGTTGTCTATCTATACTGTTGGGGTTGCATATTTATCTTTTTTAGGAGCATATTTAGCAGGAACTTGTTTGGATCTAAGATTGTACCCCTGTTGGTATATATTAAAAAGACTATTATATGCACATTCACCAGATCGTGCATTCAATGAATCTTCATATTCATTCTGTGTTAGGTGATTGACAACAATTTCATCCCCAAACAAATGAATATCCACATATTCATCTACCTCTTCAACTTCTTGATTTTTCTCAATATAATTATTATGTAGGGGTGTCTGGATTTTCTAATCATCATTGTTCTTCTTATCCCTCTGCAATATCCGAGGGTTATAAGGTATTCTATATTGATTTGTATTTCAATTTCCTTCCTGAGGTGTATTCCATTTTTTCTTTTCCAATATGAGTTTAGACAACTCAGAGGACGTTTCCTCCATTTTTCTTTCCATCTTCTCCAAGGAAATATTTTGGTTTTTCTATTTAATGAAAAGGACTTATTTTCTTCATTTTGATTTCCCTTATCTGACCTCTTCTTCAATTGTTCTGATTCTAGAATGTTGGATTCAATTTCTAGAGTTGAATATTGCATATCATCTAGAGTGGTTGATCTTCTTTCTATTAGTAGTAGACAAAAATCAACATCGAAGGCATTAGCATAAGCGACCTTTGTTAAATTTTCAGCTAGCCTAATATCATTTGGTATCTTAAGGTACATCTGATTAAATATATAAGAGAATTTAGAGACATGCTCACCATTCTTTCTTCGAAGATTGTTGAATTATGTCATGTAATACAAGTCATATTTCTTGTCTCCCCACTTTCTCAAGCAGGTAGCCTCAAGATCTGTAATAGTAGTAAAAGAGTGAGCTCTTAAGTTCATGAACCACTTCCTAACTTCTCTATCTAAACTTTGGACAAAAATACTCATCCATACATCATCATAATTCATTTGAAAATAGTCAGCAAAGGAGTAAAAAGTTGTCAAATGTTCCTCTACAGTTGTTTCTCCTTCATTTTCAAACCTTGGAAGGTAGTTCATGTAATCATTACTTGGGAGATGATCTAGATTATTTGGAAATACTAAAGGTGCATATATTGTAGTCCTGATGGCATCCATATTGGGTGGTGATGCACCTGCCATTGTTTGAACACCTAAAGGTTGATTTATATGTGGCGATTGTGGTGATGAGGGCTTAGGAATATTCACTAATTGAATCTTTAGAGAAGACTGGAAAATTTATTCAGCAAGTTTTTCAGCAGCAAGGATATTAACTTGGAGCCTAATATTGAGTTTCTCTTCTTGAATTTCTTCAAGGATTGGGATTTTTTCTAAGGGAGTGTACTCTACTCCTTCAAGAAATTAAAGGTTTTCTTCATATTTATATCTACTCTCGAGATAGGGTGTGTAAAATGATTATGGTTCAACATATTCCTCTTTCCCTAAGGTCGATTCTTCATAATGGGGTAAAACTAACAATTTATCAGACGTTTATTTGTGAAGGGTTTTAGATTGTTTTAGGATCTTCTTAGGGTTTGAAATAGTAGGCACATTTGGAGATTCTAGATGGGATCTAGTCCCCTTTCTCTTAGGAGCCAAAGTTCCTTAAGTGGAGTCACTGGGTGAAAATATATTGCAATCAACTTGAAAATATGAAGATATATTGCCATCTACAACTAGATCTGTAAAATCTTGTCATTCTACCCGGGAAAAATCTCATCATTTCATCCCCAGAAACAACGCCAAAAGATGTTATCACTATAATTCAACTCAAGACTGCTATTGAGTCAAGCCTAGCACATCTTGTTTCAAAATTCTCAATAAGTTTATGAAGATGGATAAATCCTTTCTTGGATTGAAAGGTAATAATGATCTGATCTGTTAAGATCACTTACCTAGGTGCTTCAAGTAAGGTAATTAAAAATAATGGCTAGAGACTTGAATTTTTTAGTGATGTATTGAGAGAAGGGAAAGAACAAAACTGATAAATCCACCAATAAAAAAATCATGTTCTTAATGTCCTTATGCAGTAGAAGAATAAATCTCTATCTAGAAATCATTCCAAATAATATTTAAGGAGAAGAAACACAAATGTGGCAAATATTACTGAAAAAATCCTTTAAATAAACCTTCTCAACACATAAGAATTTGTCATAAAATCATTTAACATCAACAAAGTGTTTCATAAGAAAACAGGGAGATGATAAAGAAAGAATGAATACAAAACTAACCATTAACTTTATTAGCATCCCAAGTCTTTACATAGGCAAGATTAATCAAAAGCAATCTTTAGATATATAATATTAAGCCAAAATAGGGATTCAACCCTTTATTCCTCTAATTCATCAAATATATAGAGTTTTACATCGGTTTCATACATTTATGATCAATCTGATTTCTAGGGATATCTCAAAACTAACTCCTACCGGTCCTAACGGAGAATTTTTCCTATATCTATTGATACATAGAAATAGAAAATAGTTACAACTTAGATCCTATAATTTAGGAAACAATATTTCATAGAGATAGGTCTTTGGTTGACTTGATTACATAGGGTTGGTATGCTGCATCGTTCACTTAATCTTTTGAGATCCACCTGTTCCAATACTTTGACAACTCTAAAATAGATGATTGATATGTATTTTCATCCAACCAAAAAAGGTTGTAAAATAAATTTAAAAGTGATATCATACTCTCTCTTCAGATTCCACAAAATATATACCTCATCATCTTCTTTTCCCATCACAAAAATGCAATTATGTGCTTTCTTCTGCAAAATCGGTTGCTACAGGTGTTCCAGTAGCGCTACTATTTTTCCTCTAAAGAGTGTTGCAGGAACTTCCTGTAGCACTTCTTTTAAAGCCTGATTTTAATATCCTTCGTTTACTTTTCTTTCCTAGGTTATAGTCATTCATTACTCATAGGGAGATAATACCTCAAGTTCATGAAAACAAACAAAGATTTCTTCAAGAATCCATCATCATTAGTCAAAAAATAGGTTTTGCATAAACACTTAAGTTCTCAAATTGAAGCTTCTCCCTGGAAGACAAATTTAGCTTCCTCAGCTAACAGATCCAAATCGTTACCTCTTGTTTGCTCCATTTCAGAATGAGTTGTCATTTTCTTTGTCTTACCATCTTCATATATTCTCAAAGGTTTTTGGCCCTTCTTGCTCTGTTTACTTTTTTTTCTCTGTTTTCTGGTAGAAACTCTGTCTTTTTCTGTAAGAACCTTTTTATTTGCTACTAGATACTTTTTCTTAAGTTTCTTCTTCTAAACTCTAGTTTTAGAAATATTCTTTATTGTTGATGGCTCCACATTAGGGTTTGTAGATTCCTTGTCGATTACTATAACCTTATATTTGATTGGAATATTATACAGGACATTGGATTTCAATCTGAATTTGTTTTGTGGCCTAGTATTCCTTTTATTTATCATAATTTTATATCTATAAACATCATCTTCAGAAGAACTTCAACTAGGAGGAAAAAAAATTGTGACAAGTTATTTAGGTTGTATACGGTTTTCATGTACCTCTACTATTTCAGGTTCTTGAATTTCATTCAACATCATAGGTTTTGCTAACCTTTTACTTTTTCTAATATAAACCTTATATGCATGAGGGAAAGGATTCCTACCTCCACCCGGCGCATGAGAATATACTTCACATGTTTGCAAACTGGTTGGAGTAGTCTCAAATTGTTCATCTGAAATATTCAAACTAGTCTTCCTTTTATTCTTCGTTGAAACAACAAGTGTACTTGTGCTTGATGATTCTCCTTACGTTGGATCAACAACTTTATCAGTCAACTTTTGGGCAGGAGGATGAACTTCTATTTTAAACCCTGACTAGATCAAGAATTGATCCCATGTCCTCTGTATTTTCTCCATCTCTTGTTTAATGAGTACCTGATTAACCCTTGATGATAGATACCATGCGGGGGAGTCTTGGGGTTTTCTTGAATTTTCATGGCTATTTTATTTAGGTCCCTCAAGAAATAATATGGCAGACTCATCCTTTTAATTCCTGAAAAATGAAGGAGGAATATTATATGAAACATGAACACAGTATAATAACATCCTTCACATATGATATAACATTTGAGAATCAGCAAGGCCTCCATCTGAGAATCAGCAAGGCCTCCATCCATTCATCAATTATCTAGTATTTAGGAATTCCCTTGGCCCAATTGGGATCTTTGTGCTTTGGTTTCAGTAACTGATTAACATCCCCACTTGTGATTAATTTTTTCTTGAACCATTTTTTGCCATCAATAGGGAGATTACAGGTTGTTTCTATTGAATCCTCTATAACCTACATGATTAGATTATAAATATGAACTCTCTGTCCATCAAATCCTTCAGCAAAGCCTTGAGCTACACCATAGAGATAACCATCTAATTTGGCGCAATAAATATACCAACCAACCTGGTCAAAGACATGTCTATTTTTTTTGTATGCCTCCGTAATGTCATGTCCTTTAGATTCTTTTCTGTTTGCGTGCCCACTTTTACCCATATCTATTGTCACGAACATGAGACTGGATTCCTTGTTGTAGGAGAGGGATATGCCTACTATGTGGAGATAGATATGAGATTTGATGTCTATATGGAGGAAATTTAAATTGACCAGCTGCAGTTTGAAATTTAGAGTAACAAATAATATGCCAGGTTAAAAGAAATGTTTTAAAAAACCCCGTCCACATGAAGTTATGGATAATAAATACGAACAGGTGAAAGTATCGCCACATTTGCATGTTATGATATTGATTGGGTACTTGATAACCACCTTGAGTCTTTTATTCTTCTAGGTAGGATGATCCATGTCTTCAAACTCCTCCAATAATACTTGTAATGATGAAAAATAGGGACAAGTGGAAGTTCTTGTAGCGCCCTACAAAACTGTCCTTTGGTATATTTGGATGGAATTGACTTGAAAGTCATTATCTAAATTTGGTAATCATGAGACATAAGTTATGACATGACATATGACTATGCTGGAANCGGGTAGCAACTACTATGTTTTTTATTTTCTGTCAAAAGTCTCTTTAACCTTATGTTGATGTTGATGTTCCTTCTCAAGAGGTTTCTCTCTTTCTTGCTGAAATTCTACAATATGAAAAATGCTTTTGATAGCATCAATAGGTTCAACTTCAATTTCCTGTAGAAACTTTATAACTGGAAAAGAAATTTGTACTGGAAAAACTTCTTCCATTCCATATACTAACTTAAAAGGTTAAGTTACAATTTCTCTTTTTTTGCTAACACAGATATGCCACAAGGAATATTTCAACTTTGCATCCCAATCCCTCTTGTTATCTTCCAGAAGTTTCTTAATGATCCCGACCATAATTTTATTAGATGATTCATTTATGCCATTACCCTCTGGGTAATAAGCAGTGGAATGCCTAATATTGATGCCATAGTTATCACAAAATATTACCATGTTAGTAGATTTAAAATTTGTAGTGTTGTCTGTGATGATCACCTCCGGACACCCAAACCTAGATAAAAACATTTCTTCAAGAAAAATCATGATTACCTTATCAGTTCCCCTCCTTGTACGTATAGCTTCTATCCACTTCATGAAGTAATATGTAGTTGTCAGAATCCATCTATGTTGGCCACTATATGGAGGATGAATATCAACTATGAAATCCAAAGCCCATTACTGGAAAGGTGTAGACACTTTTATAGGCTTGAGAGGTAAAGGATTGAGATTTTGTTTACCAACAAACCTTTGGAATTTTTCACATTCTCTAACCCTTTCATAGACATGAGAAAATATACTAGGACAATAATACCCATCCCTAAGTATCTTATATGCAGTGGAATTCCAGAAGTGATGTCCCCCACACACTCCTTCATGAAACTCTATCATGACTCTCTCTTCTTATTCTTCATTAAGGCATCTCAGTAAAAATTCAAAAGGGTCCCTCCAAAACAGAGCTTGATTGTTCAACCAATACTTTACAGCTTTAATTTTTATGGAACTTACTTTAGAATTATCCATCCCTGGAGGAGATTCAAAATTCTATAGAAAATAAAGGATGTCTTTGTACCATTCTCATTCAAAAATATTTTCATTGATTTGAAAACTGTTGTTTTGAGGATATAAATTTCCTAAATTGTAGCAGATGTATTCAATTCCTAGAGCTCTGCAACTAGAATCAGCTAGCAGCTTAGCTAACCCATGACCTTTGACTATGTTGGTTGGCTTGATTTCCATGTCATACTCAAGCAACTTAGTTATCCATTTACTTCTCTTTCCATCATTGTCGAGCTGAGTCAAGATATCTTTGATAACACTAGATGGTACATATGCAGTGATTTTGGAATGTAGCACATAAACTATAAAATATTTTAATGTTTTAACCAAATTAAAAGCCTTCTTCTCCATGATATCATATTTTAATTCATCATCCCGAAGTGCCCTGCTAAAAAAAGAAATGGGATTTTCAAAAAAACCCTAATAATTTCTCAGTAAAAGGGCGACTACTAAAGTATCTTGAGATGCAAAAGAAAAAATCAGGAACTCTCTTTCAAAATATGGACTAATTAAAATAGGTGCATCTAAAATATCCTACTTAATAGATTGAAAATAATCTTTAGCTTATGTTCTCCATTTGATCTCATTGTCTTTCTTCAACATGCCAATTATGTGTTTGACCAATTCATCAAAGTTTGGAATAAACATTCTAAGAAAGTTTGTCTTCCCAAGAAAAGACTGGATTTCTTTCTTAGTTATAGGGATAGAAAGAGTCTGAATGGCTATCACTCTAGCAGGATCAATATTAACTCCATCCGCACAAACAATATGGTCTAGCAATTTCCCTTGTTCTAGAGAAAAATGACATTTTTGGATTTAAAGAAAGACCATGTCTTCTGCAATTCAAGAATACTTGTCTCAAATGGTGTAGATTCTCCTCATCAGATTTATAGAATACATTATTTTCATCCAAATAGATGAAAACAAACTTATACTTCTCTCCCACAAAGGCAATATCCATAGCTTGTTGAAAGGTGGCCCCAACATTCATCAAACCAAAAGGCATTTGAGCATACATAAAAGTACCCCATGGTGTTGTGAAAGAAGTCTTATCCATATCATCTAGGTGAACAACTACTTGGTTGTATCTAGAAAAACCATCAATCATAGACAGTGTGCTAGATCCTACTACCCTCTACAATATATGTTCCATTTTGGGCAATGGATAGTTGTCTTTCCAAAAACACATGTTTAAATTTATGAAATCGACACAAAGTCTAATTTCACCATTTTTTTTTCTCACTGGCACCAGATTTTCTATCCAGTCAGAATACCTCAAGGGTACAATGATATTAGCATATAAAGGTTTATTGACTTCCTTCTCCATAATATGTAACAAAAGAGGATTAATCTGTCTTAACTTCTTCTTGAAAGGTTTTACATTCTCCTTCAAAGGTATCTTGTGTTGAATGATGGCTTCATCAAAGGTCCTAAGATCTTCATATTTCCATGCAAAAATATCAATGAACTCTTTCAACAGTTCCTCATATTTAGCTCAGTATTTTGCTGATAGCAATTTTGATAATTTCACATGCTTGGGATTGGCAGTAGTCCCAATATTGCAATAGGTCACATTTTCTTCTTTTTCTGGATCATGGAGCTTCACAAGAACGTCATTAGGATAAAAAATTCTTTGAAGAGGTTCTATAACTTTTGGGATATGATTAGTAGGAAATTGCAAGATATTATGCCCAACAATCATATTATGAAAACTTAAATTCTGGTCAAACTCATCTAAATCCTCATCTTCGTTGATATGAATTGAAGAAAAATAATCAATAGCTTCAATGAATCTTTTGATTTCAAAATATTCTTCAAACACTCTCTAATACTTGATTGGAATAGAATTCATGTACCTAACCTCTACTTCATATTTCAACTTTGGGGGTAAAGGAGGTTTAAAAGTACTTGCTTCCACATCCAGTGAATCATCCTGCTCATTCTGATTTCTTGGAATATATACAATGTTAAAAGACATAAAGAAGGCTTCAATGATGCCTCATACCGCATTTTTGTACTCTTTCAACCGAGTGTTCTTTGTATGATATACATCTCTAACTTGTTGTACAATGAGCTCATAATCCCCATGAACCTTTAAATGTTGAATTTTCATTTCTTTAGCTACCTTAAGACCTAACGATAGTTCTTCATAATCTTCAATATTATTTTTTGTCTCGAATTATAACTTGTAAGAAATGGTAATGGCTTCATTTTAAGGAGAAATAAGCACTACACATGCCCCAACACCTTCTATGGATGAGGCTCCCTCAAAATATAATCTCCACAACAGATTTTGATTCTCAAAAGATTGTGGAACAACAACTGGTTTAGTCAAAGGAAAATATTGTTGGACAACATCATCAATATGAAATATAGAGGATCCCAAATCCACATCAATTGCATATATAGGATGATTTATAGAATGATCATTGTCACTGATAATATATGTCAATTGCGCTTCATGATAAATTCTTCTAAATTCCCCTCCAAAAATAGGTATAGTGGCATAAGAGAGATCCATTTGAAGAGATCCCTAAAGATTCTTACACCAAGATATAGACAACAACATACCAAACCTAGGAGGTATATCACCTATAACAATATCCATGTCTAGAATTTTGTTTGGGATTTGGGATAATGAAACAACAAGATCTTTGATAACCCCAAAGCATTTGAATTTTTTGTAATCAAAGGAAACAAGATCATGGTAAGATTTGGTAATATCTAAGCCTAATTATTCCATGAAAACCTTTGGCATAAGATTATGGGAGGCTCCAGAATCTAACAAGAAATTATGAATAATTTTGTCGTGAATTTTTAATGAGACATAAAAGGGGGGAATGGAGTCATCTCTTTCTTATACAATTGGCCCTAAGAAAATAGTTGGTTTTTCATCTTAGAGATTAATCACATCTGTAACAGGGTCTATGATAGAAGAATGTTGTAACCATTTCAAAATATGACTCCTATAAGAATTAGTTTTAATCAACTCGATAAAAGGAATAGGAATTTTGATCTTACTTATCTCATGTTATAAACTAAAAGGAAATGAGAACTTGTCTGCTTATGGGGTTGTTACTTTCATAGCTGGTTGTACTTTCTTCTTTTTAGGATTTTTGTTGTCTATCTATACTGTTGGGGTTGCATATTTATCTTTTTTAGGAGCATATTTAGCAGGAACTTGTTTGGATCTAAGATTGTACCCCTGTTGGTATATATTAAAAAGACTATTATATGCACATTCACCAGATCGTGCATTCAATGAATCTTCATATTCATTCTGTGTTAGGTGATTGACAACAATTTCATCCCCAAACAAATGAATATCCACATATTCATCTACCTCTTCAACTTCTTGATTTTTCTCAATATAATTATTATGTAGGGGTGTCTGGATTTTCTAATCATCATTGTTCTTCTTATCCCTCTGCAATATCCGAGGGTTATAAGGTATTCTATATTGATTTGTATTTCAATTTCCTTCCTGAGGTGTATTCCATTTTTTCTTTTCCAATATGAGTTTAGACAACTCAGAGGACGTTTCCTCCATTTTTCTTTCCATCTTCTCCAAGGAAATATTTTGGTTTTTCTATTTAATGAAAAGGACTTATTTTCTTCATTTTGATTTCCCTTATCTGACCTCTTCTTCAATTGTTCTGATTCTAGAATGTTGGATTCAATTTCTAGAGTTGAATATTGCATATCATCTAGAGTGGTTGATCTTCTTTCTATTAGTAGTAGACAAAAATCAACATCGAAGGCATTAGCATAAGCGACCTTTGTTAAATTTTCAGCTAGCCTAATATCATTTGGTATCTTAAGGTACATCTGATTAAATATATAAGAGAATTTAGAGACATGCTCACCATTCTTTCTTCGAAGATTGTTGAATTATGTCATGTAATACAAGTCATATTTCTTGTCTCCCCACTTTCTCAAGCAGGTAGCCTCAAGATCTGTAATAGTAGTAAAAGAGTGAGCTCTTAAGTTCATGAACCACTTCCTAACTTCTCTATCTAAACTTTGGACAAAAATACTCATCCATACATCATCATAATTCATTTGAAAATAGTCAGCAAAGGAGTAAAAAGTTGTCAAATGTTCCTCTACAGTTGTTTCTCCTTCATTTTCAAACCTTGGAAGGTAGTTCATGTAATCATTACTTGGGAGATGATCTAGATTATTTGGAAATACTAAAGGTGCATATATTGTAGTCCTGATGGCATCCATATTGGGTGGTGATGCACCTGCCATTGTTTGAACACCTAAAGGTTGATTTATATGTGGCGATTGTGGTGATGAGGGCTTAGGAATATTCACTAATTGAATCTTTAGAGAAGACTGGAAAATTTATTCAGCAAGTTTTTCAGCAGCAAGGATATTAACTTGGAGCCTAATATTGAGTTTCTCTTCTTGAATTTCTTCAAGGATTGGGATTTTTTCTAAGGGAGTGTACTCTACTCCTTCAAGAAATTAAAGGTTTTCTTCATATTTATATCTACTCTCGAGATAGGGTGTGTAAAATGATTATGGTTCAACATATTCCTCTTTCCCTAAGGTCGATTCTTCATAATGGGGTAAAACTAACAATTTATCAGACGTTTATTTGTGAAGGGTTTTAGATTGTTTTAGGATCTTCTTAGGGTTTGAAATAGTAGGCACATTTGGAGATTCTAGATGGGATCTAGTCCCCTTTCTCTTAGGAGCCAAAGTTCCTTAAGTGGAGTCACTGGGTGAAAATATATTGCAATCAACTTGAAAATATGAAGATATATTGCCATCTACAACTAGATCTGTAAAATCTTGTCATTCTACCCGGGAAAAATCTCATCATTTCATCCCCAGAAACAACGCCAAAAGATGTTATCACTATAATTCAACTCAAGACTGCTATTGAGTCAAGCCTAGCACATCTTGTTTCAAAATTCTCAATAAGTTTATGAAGATGGATAAATCCTTTCTTGGATTGAAAGGTAATAATGATCTGATCTGTTAAGATCACTTACCTAGGTGCTTCAAGTAAGGTAATTAAAAATAATGGCTAGAGACTTGAATTTTTTAGTGATGTATTGAGAGAAGGGAAAGAACAAAACTGATAAATCCACCAATAAAAAAATCATGTTCTTAATGTCCTTATGCAGTAGAAGAATAAATCTCTATCTAGAAATCATTCCAAATAATATTTAAGGAGAAGAAACACAAATGTGGCAAATATTACTGAAAAAATCCTTTAAATAAACCTTCTCAACACATAAGAATTTGTCATAAAATCATTTAACATCAACAAAGTGTTTCATAAGAAAACAGGGAGATGATAAAGAAAGAATGAATACAAAACTAACCATTAACTTTATTAGCATCCCAAGTCTTTACATAGGCAAGATTAATCAAAAGCAATCTTTAGATATATAATATTAAGCCAAAATAGGGATTCAACCCTTTATTCCTCTAATTCATCAAATATATAGAGTTTTACATCGGTTTCATACATTTATGATCAATCTGATTTCTAGGGATATCTCAAAACTAACTCCTACCGGTCCTAACGGAGAATTTTTCCTATATCTATTGATACATAGAAATAGAAAATAGTTACAACTTAGATCCTATAATTTAGGAAACAATATTTCATAGAGATAGGTCTTTGGTTGACTTGATTACATAGGGTTGGTATGCTGCATCCTTCACTTAATCTTTTGAGATCCACCTGTTCCAATACTTTGACAACTCGAAAATAGATGATTGATATGTATTTTCATCCAACCAAAAAAGGTTGTAAAATAACTTTAAAAGTGATATCATACTCTCTCTTCAGATTCCATAAAATATTTACCTCATCATCTTCTTTTCCCATCACAAAAATGCAATTATGTGCTTTCTTCTGCAAAATCGATTGCTACAAGTGTTCCAGTAGCGCTACTATTTTTCCTCTAAAGAGTGTTGCGGGAACTTCCTGTAGCACTTCTTTTAAATCCTGATTTTAATATCCTTCATGTCCTTTTATTTCCCAGGTTATAGTCATTCATTACTCATAGGGAGATAATACCTCAAGTTCATGAAAAAAAACAAAGATTTCTTCAAGCATCCATCATCATTAGTCGAAAAATAGGTTTTTCATAAACACTTAAGTTCTCAAATTGAAGCTTCTCCCTGGAAGACAAATTTAGCTTCCTCAGCTAATAGATCCAAATCGTTACCTCTTGTTTGCTCCATTTCAGAACGAGTTGTCATTTTCTTTGGCTTACCATCTTCATATCTGCTCAAAGGTTTTTGGCCCTTCTTGCTTTGTTTACTTTTTTTTCTCTGTTTTCTGGTAGAAACTCTTTATTTTTCTGTAAGAACCTTTTTATTTGCTACTAGATCCTTTTTCTTAAGTTTATTCTTCTAAACTCTTGTTTTATAAATATTCTTTATTGTTGATGGATCC
>JZKD02S0956684.1:1370379-1386360 GCA_000966675.3 Picea glauca | reverse complement strand
GGTCAAAGGTTTTGGTCCCTTCTTTCTCTGTTTACTCTGTTTTCTATGTTGTCTGGTAGAAACTTTGTCTTTTTCTGTAAGAAACTTTTTATTTGTTTCTAGATCCTTTTTCTTAATTTTCTTATTCTCAACTCTGGTTTTAGAAATCTTCTTTCTTGTTGATGGATCCACATTAGGGTTTGTAGGTTCCTCGTCGATTACTATAACCTTATCTTTGATTACAGGGTTATACACGGCTTTGGATTTCAATATGAATTTGTTTTGTGGCCTAGTAAAACTTTTCCTTATCAGAAATTTATATCTATCAACATCATCTTCAAAAGAACTTGAACTAGGAGGAACAATATTTGTGACAGGTTCTTTAGGTTGTATAGGGTTTGCATGTACCTCTACTATTTTAGGTTCTTGAATTTCATTCAACATCATAGGTTATCCTAACCTTTTAATTTTTATGATATAAACCTTATGTGCATGAGGGAAAGGATTCCTACCTCCACCCAATGCATGAGAAGATCATTCACCTGTTTGCAAACTGGTTGGAGTAGTCTCGACTTGTTCATCTGAAATATTCAAACTGGTCTTCCTTTTATTATTCCTTGAAACAACTGGTGGACTTGTGCTTGATGATTCTCCTTGCATTGGATCAATAACTTTATCAGTCAAATTTTGGGTAGGAGGATGAGCTTCTATTTTAAACCCTAACTAGATCAAGAATTGATCCCATGTCCTTTGTCTTTTCTCTATCTTTTCTTTAATGAGTACCTTGATTAACCCTTGATGATAGATACCATGTGGGGGAGTCTTGGGGTTTGCTTGAATTTTCATGGCCATTTTATTTAGGTCCCTCAAGAAATAATATGGAAAACTCATCCTTTTAATCCTTGACAAATGAAGGAGGAATCGAAGATGAAACATGAACACAATAGAATAACTTCCTTGACATGTGATATAACATTTGAGAACCAGCAAGGCCTCCATCCATTCATCAACTATCCAATCCCTAGGAATACCCTTGGCCCAATTGGGATATTTGTTCTCTGGTTTTGGGAATCGATTAACATCCCCACATGTAATTGATTTGTTCTTGAACCATTTTTCTATATCAAGAGGGAGATTACAAGTTGTTTCTATTGACTCCTCTGTAATCTACATTATCAGATTAGCAATCTGAACCCTTTTTCCATCAAATCCTTCATCAAAGGCCCGAGCTACACCATAGTGATAACCATCTAATTTGGCACAATAATATACCAACCATCCTGGTCAAAGACATGTATGTTGTTTTTGTATGCCTCCATAATCCCAGGTCCTTCAGGTTCCTTTCTGTTTACGTGTCCACTTTTAACCAGATCTATTGTCATGACTAGAAGACTAGATATATTGTTGTAGGAGTGGGATATGTCTTCTATGTGGAGATATATACGATATTTTTTGGCTATATGGAGGAAATTTAAATTGACTAGCTGCAATTTGAAACTTAGAGTAATGAATCATATGCCAGGTTAAAAGAATTGTTTTAAAAAACCCCATCTGCATGACGTCCTGGATAAAATATATGAAAATTTGAAAGTACCGATAAATTTTCAAGTTGTGATATTGATTGGGTACTTGATAACCGCCTTGAGTCTTTCATTCTTCCAGGTAGGACGATCCACATCTTCAAACTCCTCCAACAATACTCGTAATGATAAAAATAAGGACAAGTAGAAGTTCCTGTAGCACCCTGCAAAATTGTCCTTTGGCATATTTGGATGGAATTGACTTGAAAGTCATTATATAACTTTGGTAATCATGAGACATAAGTTATGACATGACATATGAATATGATGGAAATATTTAAAACTAATGATGTCATGAGACATTCATACAAACATGTACATAACTCCTCCTATCCCCTTGTATCCCCTCTTACAAGACTAAGTATCTCTCATTCCTCTCAATATAACATTATTTTGACCCCCATGATAAAGATTTTAGACCTTTAACAACCTAATGATGAGGGTTTATAACTTATACAAAAAAATTTCAATGAAGAAAATAAGAGCTGAGAGATAAAACTTTGTAGAACATAATAGGTGATAACAACATTGACGTGGATGCTGATGTGAAACCCACCACATGTCCTCTTTGTCATCGGGAGTTATCCATTTAGGTTCCCAAGTCTTCTGACCTCACCCCGACGATGACCTTTTCGTCATCAATTTTTCCTCCTCCCTAACACTTGGCTTCTCACACTCCATCCTTGATGATGACACCTTTCCATTGATCCAAAAACCTTCGAAAGTCATCGATCAAAGGCCCTAATTTTTTCAGTACCACAAATTTGGTCAACATTTAAAATCCTCCTGCTTCCCTAGTTAGAACCTCTAACATGTGGCACTTGGTATGACACGTGGAACCTAAGTATTTCGACTGCACCTCGATGATGACATTTTCATCATTGGTTTTCCCTCCTCTAACACGTGGATTTATCCATTCAACTTCCCAATTCTTCTGACCACATCCTGACGATGACCTTTCCAACATCGGGTTTCCCTCCTCCCTAGAAATTGGCCACTCACACTCCATCCCCGATGACAACACTTACCCATTGATCCAACAACCTTCAAAAGTCAGCGATCAAAGGACCTAATTTTTTCGGTGCCACAAAGTTGGTCAACATTTAAAATCCTCCTACTTCCTCAGTTAGAACCTCTAAAATGTGGCACCTGGCATGACACGTGGAACCTAGAATCAATTCTAACCATGGTCTCAAAACTCCAAATCATCTTGAAACATGGCACATCACCCACCTAACACATGGACCCATCCTTCACTTGACACATGGACTGACGTGGCCATACACATCATTACAAGACACCATGTCTTATCCAATTAGACTTTTACACTTGTCCTCTTCATTGTTAGAACCTCTTATAACCTTCCTCTCAAGCACTCTGACAACCCTTCCCAAACGAACAATTCAGATTTGCCTGCTCACTATATTAATGGTTATCATTAGTTAACAATCCCCTTTTCATCATCGGGACCCCTCCTAACCATTATCCCAATCTCCCCTATGAGTCCATCCCTGATGAAAACATTTTTTTCATAGACTCTCCTCCTCCCTATCATTTAGACACTCCAGGTCCTTTCCTCAATGATGATGCCTATAAATTGATGGCTTAGATATTTCTTCTATGTCTAATCAATGGATACCCTCTCCAACCATCTCTCCAATGACCCTCCTTATATCAACGACTAAGATCTACTTGACCTTTAGATCTAATGACCATCGTTGATTTTTTTCCCTACTTTTCATAAGAGATCATCGACAATCTATCCCTAGCTTGACTCGATGGTCCAGATCCACCTATCCATCGATGAGGACCTTTTCATCATCAACACTCCTCCTCATGATCATTTGGATGCTCTGACTCTACCATTTGATGATGACATCCTCTCCAACCACCTCTCTAGTTAACCTCTTGAGATCAATGACTGAGATCTACTCATCCATAGATCTACCAACTAAGATGGGATTATTCCCCATTTTCTGTAGGATATCATCAACAATGATATTTATTGGAACAAATCATTGATGATCTTTCCCTAGGAATTATCTAATGGTCCAAATTAACCAATCTTTGGTGATCTCCTTTTGTCACTGAATCTCTTTCTCTAGCACTTTGATACTCATGTGGCTCCATTTGTCGATGATGACCTTTCAAATTGAAGACCCAAATGTTTCTACTCACTAGATCAACAAATGTGAACTAGCCCCACCACGCAAATAGAAAAAACTCCCTATGGTTCATATCAATGGCCTAGATTGACCCACAAGCATGATTGATGACTTTTGAGCACCTTTTTTTAAACGGGCATATCTTTGGCTAAAAGTGTCATATTTGAGCCCATCATACCTAGTTGGAAAGGTATCAAGAAGAGGAATGCAGTGGAAGAAGATTTTAGACCAAAATCATAATGGGAAACCTCATAAATCGTAGATAACGATAAGCCACATATTTAGGGGGGGAAATGGCTCTACATACTTTAGACAACCATATACGAGGTTGTAGGCGTCAAAATCAATCCTAGAAGAGCATGATTGAAAGTTGAGAAGAGGAGTAGGAGACAAAATGATATGATTCGATGTATTTATTCCAGAAATTCCCATAAAAGTTTCAGGAATAGAAGATTATTCCAATGGATAGAGTCAAAGAATGGTTTTAATGAACGTCAATTGTAAAATACCTAAGGAGAAAAACAATCACTCATGAGTCTTTTCAATTTCTCTTTGTAATGATCATAGATCCATTTTCGAAAATAGAAGAGAAATTTGAAATATGAGATAAGAAACAAAAGGAAAAGGGAAATAAAGAGTCAGTAGAACTAAAGATTCCCTCTCTTATCTTATAAAAGAGAACTTGTAGGTTTAAGAGACGACTTTTTCCCTTTGTAAACAAATATGACACTATTACTTCTGTAGGAATAAAGAGAAAGAGGCATTCTCGAAATATATGGATCTGGATATATATGAGAATATTCTTTATGCATTGATATTCTAATTGAGTAGATAGGATTATATTGTATAAAGTATCAATGTGTGTTATTTCTTCTCATGCTATTACATGTTTCCTTGTTGGTACAAAAATGATGTTATGGATATATTGTAAAACTATATGTCTATGTATGTGCAGCATTGTTGTTTTCATTTATCATTAGAATACATGAACTATTTATGGTTCTGATGGTATTACCTTTCACTGTACTCATTCTTTTATCTTTTCTCTTGCGATAGATTAGAAGTAGCTAGGATCATATTATTTTCCTTTCAGTTAGATTAGCCTTAGGATTATTTAGAAATTTTGGGGGACAATTCATTTTTTTCCCCTTTTCACCTTTTAATTTTGAGTAGCAGTGAGGCCCATATAATCATAGGAAACGCTACACCAAATGAGACTAAGTCTAATCAGGACTTGCCATTAATAATTCTCCCATACTTGCTTGACAGGCCATTTGGACCCATCAACAATATGGAGGATAAGGTTACGACATAGCAAATAATTTCAGCACTTGACATAGCTATGAGATATTCACCACCTAGGTGGTGGGCTACCCATAAAGGAACTCTTTATTCTTGGGATGAGGTCAAGATTTACATACAATACCACTTCCTTCCTCCATTCCAAGTAAACAAGAAAAGTAAATATCATAAGATCAAGAGTCAGATGGTAACCTTGGAGACATGAAATTTTCTCTAATCTAGTTGAGCAATTAAAGTGTTGTATTAGGGCATGAGAAGCTACACAACTTCCATATTATCTTTGGGTACATAATTTCTTCCATTCTTTGGGGACAGTTCCAAAATCCTGGAATGTGCATGAAGAGGCTAGGAAACAAACTGCATGTTGGAAGGTACTACAAGGTTAGTTTTGTCATGATTTCTCCTTTTCTGGTAAGTTTTATGAAATTACACTAGTATTCCAACAAATTAATAAAATTATGTTCACTAATGAATTCAAGCCCAAGTATTCACCTATAGTATACCCTGAACATGAATATCTACTTCAATATTGTTTGTATCCATCTCCTACAAAAATACTTATGGTTTGCAGTAAGGTTGACAAGGATCCTAAAGATCCTGAAGACTTGGAGGAACTTAGACATTTGACCTTTAAGGAGTCTGCAGGAACAAGAGAAGCTAAGGATACTCCATTAGGTGATGTCAGTAGTTCATATGATCAGCCTATGAAGTTTCAGAAAATGAATATTGGGAGTGAGGAGCATCCTAAGTTGGCTTATATAAGATATTATCGGGATGAGAAGACCATGACAGATGTTGGATTACTGAGAGGGGGGGTGAATTAGTAATAGAGAAATTATAATCCTTTTTAACCAAATAATTCAAGTGTTATATCAATGTAGAATTATCATCCAATAATGAGAAATGAACAAATGAACAATCATGCACATACCAACACTACAGATTGTACTCTACCAGACACATTTGTTCTTACTTAATTTGGATCCGTTATGAAGAAGTTATGACATTTTTACTCAAAACACATGTTTTAGACTAGTTTCAGGACTAGCCACAAACCCTATTTTCCATGGAGTGTAACTCCAAAAATACAACAACCCACAAGCTAAATGTTTTTCCACAGATACTTGGATATGTTTCCTCAATGTCATAGAAATTTCACAGTCTGAATCATTCTAGAAAAAAAATTATTTCGAAAATGGTGAGATGACCTGTAAATAACATACCTTAGAAAGCATCATCAAAAGAATTTATCCTCCCTTGAATTTCAGCCTTCTTTTCTTCACCTTCCTTCTGAAATTTGGCTTAGATATCCTTTGGTTACCTCGTACACCTATAGATATTCAATATGCTCAAGTCTATTCTAAAATGAGAGAGCCTTGCCTCTTATTTATACTCTCCAAGTAGCTTCCTTGAAAACATCTTCTAGGTCACTTTGCCCACTTTCCTTATTTTAGGGTTAACCCACTTCTAATTTCTCCATTAAATTTATTATTTAAATAATTTATTTTGTATTCACTTTGAATTATACTACACTCATCACTTCAATTTATTATTTACCTTCTAAAATCTCTTAAACCACTTTAACCACTTTGATCTTTTGGGGCTTCTAGATGACATATGATGGTCCTCCAACTTCGTAAGGCCATAACTCTCAAAACATGAGGAGTTATGTGACGTTCCACATACCACCAGAAATGGAATGACATGTAATATCCATATAGAATAGTATTACCTGCAAATATATCAAAACTCATACCATTATCGATCAAACAAACTTGGGTCCATTACCCAAACCTGGTTTATCCATCTTCTTATGGCCATAACTCTCTAATCGTGAGAAGTTATGTGACGTTCCACATACCACCAAAAATGGCATGACAAGAACTATCCATATAGGATAGTTTCACTGACAAATTCATTGACCTTCATTTCATTATTCCACAAATAAGCATGGGTTCTCTAACCATACTTCTAGGATAACTCAATCCGCAAAGTGTCTTCCCGTGAGGGATTTCACCATAAGGGGACCACTTTGGAGTTCATCCTTTGTGCTATCGGGCTTTCTTCAAGGGTTGACATAAATCAAAACCAACCTTAATCAACAACAGATATATAGTCTCATGAGGATTTGTTCCCTAAGAGATTTTGAAAATTTAAATGAATTAAAGGAGACTTGAGAGAAATGAATATAGAATTGAATCATGATTATAAGATAGTAAAACACAGACCATATTGCCTAAACCATAGATTCAAAGAAAAGGTCAAGAAGGAGATTGACAGAATGCTTACAACTGGGATAATTTTTCTTGTGGATGAGGTTGAGTGGATTAGTCCTATTGTAATACAGAGAAAGAAAGGAACCGAAGATATAAGAGTATGTGTGGACTACGGAAGTTTGAATTCAACCTGTGTGCCTGATCCTTTCCCTACTCCATTCATTGATGAAGTACTTGATCAAGTAGCCAAAAATTAAGCATATTCCTTCACTGATGGATTCTTAGGATATCATGAAGTCAGGATAACAGAAGAAGATAAAAGAAAGACTACTTTTACTACCAAGTGGGGTTCGTTTTCTTATAATGTTATGTCCTATGGGCTTAAGAATGCCGCAATTGTCTTCTCTAGGATTGTTATTACTACTTTATGTGACTTTATCCACAAGTTTCTTAAGGTTTACATGGATGACTGGACTATGTACAACTTTCTGAAGGAACACATAGGCCTACTTTGGTTAATGTTTTACCTCTATAGACAGTTACAAATCTCATTAAATATGAAGAAATGAATATTTTGTGTACATTTTGGAAACTTGTTGGGACATATTGTGTGCAGAGGAGTGCTAGTGGATCCCACAAAAGTTGTTGTTATTCTTAATATTCCTTCCTCTACAAATTAAAATTAGTTGTGATCCACTCTAGGACATACGGGATATTATCGCATGTTTATTAGGAGTTGCACAAGTATAACAACACCACTGGAGAACTTGTTGAAGAAATATGCATTTTTTCACTAGACACTTGAATGTGATAGAGTTCTTAACATTTTGAAAGAAAATTTAAGTAGTGCCCCTATTCTAACGTATCCTAAATGGAAATTTGAAATCCATATGTACATTGATTCATCCAACACTACTTTAAGTTTTGTTCTTGTGTAACCAGGTGAAGGAAATATAGATCATCCTATTTACTTTGCAAGTAGAAATCTATCATAGGCCAAGCACAACTACACAACCACTGAAAGGGAAGGGTTAGAAATGGTTTATGCTCCTAAAAAGTTTAGACACTAATTTTTAGAAGGTCACTTCAAGTTTTTCACTAACCATTCAGCTTTTAAATATTTGGTTAATAAGCATGTTTTACAAGGAAGGATTTGCAAGAGGATTTTATTGTTCTAGGAATTTTCCTTTGAAGTTGTTGTCAATCCTAGAAAGTTGAATGTTGGCCTTGGCCACTTATCTTGGTTAGAGTCAGGATAAATTGGTGGAGCTATAGATGACCAACTCCTAGATGCATATTTATTTAATACTGAAGCTACCCCACACTATCTCTCTGATATTGCCTTATTTTTTAGCACTAGAGTCTACCTTGATGGTTATTCTGCAACACAAAAGAGACATTTGGTGTTCTGTGTAGCAGAATATCAATTAATTTCAGTTCAATTAGATATGTTGGGATTTTATAGAATTATTAGGTGGTGTGTCCTTGACCATGAAAGACCTAAGATATTGTGGGACTGCCATAGTGGATTTGCGGGAGGTCATGTTGGGGGGAAGGAAATTGCATAGAAGATACTTCAAGAAGGATTATGGTGGAAAATTGTGTTCAAATATGTTAAGGAATATGCCAGAGCATGTGATGTATGTTAGCAAGTTGGTAAGCCATCACAA
Source organism: Picea glauca (assembly GCA_000966675.3). Taxonomy (NCBI): domain Eukaryota; kingdom Viridiplantae; phylum Streptophyta; class Pinopsida; order Pinales; family Pinaceae; genus Picea; species Picea glauca. The sequence continues at coordinate 1,377,448 of JZKD02S0956684.1, read as the reverse complement.
AGGGATGTGTTACCACTACATGTTATTTGAGTATTATAAGCCTTTGAGAAGTGGGTTGTTGACTTAATAGGCCTTATCAATCTTCTAGTTAAACATTCAAAGGAAAGATACATCATCACTACAATAGATTATTTGACTCATTGGGATGAAGAAGAACTTATTAAGGATTTTTCTACATATACAACACCAAGGTTCATTTTTTAGAACATTATTACTTGATTCGGGCATCCCAGGAGCTTAACCAATGATCAAGGTGCCCATTTTATCAGTGAGACAATTAAAACCCTTACTCTAGAATTTTTGGTTAAGCATCACAAGAGAAATCATATCACCCACAAGCCAATGGTACATTGGAAGCATTCAAAAATATTTTAGAGAGGGGTTTGACTAAAGTATGTTGCGATAATCAGGATGACTAGGATGAGAGATTTCTAGTTGTGTTATGGGCCTATAGAACCACTACCAAGAAATTACATAAGTATACCTATTTTCAATTGGTGTATGGGAGAGAAGTGATAGTCCCAACTGTGTTCATCACTCCAAGTATATACATTTCACAAGTTACTCAGATGATGGATGATGAATCTATTGCAAAAAGAGTTGTGAAACTGATGGAAGTTGAGGAAGCCATATTCTTAGAAAATTTCCAGCAAAATGTGGAGAAGGATAGACAGAAGGCTTGGCATGAAGAACACATCAAGACCAAGACTTTTTCTTAAGGTGACCAAGTATTTCTCTACAACAGTAAGTACCAGAAACACCCAGGGAAGTTACTAATTTATTGTCTCATACCCTTTATAGTTGTGGAAATTTGGGAGTCAGGAGTTGTTAAAATGGTGCAACTAGATGGTATTATTCATCTAGGATGGGTGAATGGAACATGCATGAATCCCTGAATTTATTCTCATTGAAATAAGATCTGCAACATTATTGTCATAGGGAGTCAATAAAGTCGGTAGGTTTCCATTTTGTTTGTTATTCTCATTTTTTGTCAATAAAGCAGTGATGTGTCTAACTCTCAATCAACCCTTGAGTCTATTTGTCGTTGTCTATTTGTTTAGTCCAGGTCACCTCATTGTGTTCAGGGAGTCAATGTCAAATATTGTATGCATTTAGTAATTTATGATGTTTCCATCACTGTCATGCAACTTTCCAATTGTTCATTAAATACAATCAGTACCTTTCTATTTTCATTTTGTCTGTGTCAACAAAGTTCATTTATGTCAAAAAAGTTGTCAATAATTTTTTAGTCAATTGTTGGCATGTTAGTTTTTTCCCTGCTTGTCTTACCATGTCAAAGTTGTGTTGGTTCTTGTGCCCATTATTACCCAAATAACTAATTACATTTTTTCATGTCCATTGGTAATTTCTATTGTTAATGTTGAGTTATCTATGTGACTTTCCCCTTAATGGAAATTTAATGCTTAACCCATGTCACCTCATCACGACTATCTATAAGATTGTAATCACTCATTGTCCAAGTCATTGTGTTATGTCTGTTTGTTTGAATATTCATCTCTGGAGCCCACTTTGAATTCTATGACTATGCATTTGCATCCTCATCCTCTAGTTATCTTTGTTTACCAATGGTATGCTACAACCATAGGTCATGTTGCAACTGCTCAGGGTGTTTTTCCAAAGCTTTCCATTCTAATGGATATCCATTATTCACGAGTAGATATTCTAGGAGATTTACAGAGTAAATTCAAGCAAGCTCAACTCATTGACATAGATTTTTTAGATGGGGACTTCTTTCCTCAGATGAAGGCTGAAGTATGTATGGATTTTTTTCTCCTTCCTTCTAGAGAGGTGGAAGTCCAATGGAAGACTCCTTATGTGTCATTGTGGGAGTCCACTATCATGAATTCGTAGGATCTTTTGGTCTTTGGTACCACTAGAGAAATCGGGCGCTACACTAAGTTTCTCATCAGCAGGGTTCATAATGGCTCTTTGTGGTTGGACATAGAGTATCCTATCCATGTAGACAAAATTCATCAGTTGACAGGCCTTTCTATGGAAGGAGAGGACATCACAAAGGGACTCCAAGGTTCAAGAAATCATGGTAGGAAGAAGGGAGAGCTTAATCTATATGATAAGTTTGGCACCATAAGCAGAGGCTGCAGAGCCCTAATTGAACCCATTATCCATGAATAGGTTTGTTGTCCATGCTACTTGATTGGAAACAAAGTGATGAAGAAATACACTAAGGGAGAATGTGCATTTGATGCCTTGTCGATAGACAATTTTTGTGCATAGGGAGAACAAATGAATCAGTGTAAGTATTTGATTATCAAGATGTTATAGGCTTGTGCGAATGTGCATGAGAAGGTTGGATACTTCATCTATGGATATCTCTTAGTTGCATTCACCATGTGGAAATGGAATCCACCATAGGGGATGGAGTTATAAATGACTCTAGACAGTTAAGTGGATATGAGGTTTGCTCCTTAGAAAGAACGAACTAATAACACCAATGCTTGATTCAACAATGTTTCTTTATTACAATGGTACAATGAGTTAATCAATTCCATGCAACACATGAGGATTCTACAAGAATTGCTCAACAAAAAAACCAAAAATATATGGTTCAAAATGAATAGAGACCATACATTTGTGATGCCAAGAGTTGCAGATATTGATAAGTTACACACTCTCTCATTTCCCTATTATCTCGATGAGGAGGCTCTGGATAAGGAGGTTTTTTCATGGGCTGGAGTGAATAGGGTGTCAAAATATTTGGGCATATCCTATCATCTATATTTAGTTTCACAATGGGAGGATGTTGTGTCTACAAATGTTCTCTGTCCTATTACTACATCAAAGAAAATACTTTGCATGCCTTCATAATCAAAAGAGGGAGAGTAAGCTTTGTCAAGGTCCATTGAAAAGATACCACCATTCCTGTCTATCCCAGATATTGTTATCTTCACAAGTAAAGAGTTTAGAGAGGAATTAGAATCTCTTTTTTCAATTCCATCAAAGAAACCTTGCACAGGTTCACCATTGTCCTCTACTGGTCTCCACATTGTCACATATTTCTTCCCACTCACTTCAATTCCACTGCAGTCCCAAGCTTTGATACCTACCTTGTCCGTTATTCCTATTATTACAATTTCATATGACCTTGTTGTTACTACAAAAAGCACCCAGTCTACCCCCATTATTGAGGAACTTACTCGCCAAACACCTAGTTTTTTTGTAGATGCTTTTTCCACCACTCTATTGTCCCCTATTCACACCAATGCATAAATGGTTGAGTGGGATTATATTGAATCGTTAACCACCATTGGTGGTAGTACTACTATTGCTCCCTTTCCTTCATCGTATATCACTCCAAAGAATATCCCTAATCATGAGCTACAAAAATATGCATAGGAGATAGCTCATTCAACCCATGATCCCCCTCAAGACCCCATGGATACTCATAAAGAAACCAATTCTTCCCATAGAACCAGTTCCATCTGGGAGTGGGTTGAGCCACTCATCCAAGACCCTTAGAATTGTTGTGAAATCATGCAGTTGTGTCTAGAACAAATAGGGTTTTTTTTCTTTACTCCCTCATGATGTGCAAGAGAGACTTGCTCACAGCTTTCAAGAAACCTCTACAAGTCTTGATGGTTCCTCTACTCCTATCTTCTCTGAGAGGTCAATTGAAAGTGTTCAACCACTTTCCTTAAGACTCCCAGTAGATTAGGTAATTAAAATTGAAGATTTTGTGGCCTTGGCTACCCCACAATTGTTGAAAATCATCTATGCCTCGACTTCCCATATTGAGCAGTGAATTCTCTCCACAGAGCAGGACAATGAAGAGATCATGTAGAAGACACACCAGTTGCATCAGGAATTAGTTGTAGTGTCCAAGGATAGATATCAAGAACATAGTTTATGCTTAATCAGTGCCCGAAGCAGTATTCAGGAAATTAATCACACCTTGGCCTAAATTTTGGAAGGCTTCCCCTCAACTACTGGATGAAATTACTCTCATTGTGTCAGTACAACCTATAGATATGATTGCAAATGCATGGTCACAATTAGTCGAGTGAACAAACAACCTACAATAGCATATGGATGCAATTTTTCTAAAATATCAAAAAAAACTAAATGCCATGCAACAAACGATTATACAAGAAATTGCAGAAGGGAATATCATTCGGTCCTACCTCCATGACTCGACATGAGAATGCATCAAAATTTTCACTGTGGTCAATGATTGGGTCGGTCTGCTAGAAATATGGAGTAAGACAGTGGAAGAATTGAGAGCCCATATTTATCAAATGAACGTAGAAGCACATGTCATTACAAATCTTATTGCGCAACAAGCCAAGTTCACTAAAATCCAAGAGGCAAACGAAAATCTTGATGTGATGTTTGAGGTTGTCCAAACCACCAAGAAAGAACTCATGGAATTCAAACCTGTAGTTCAAGTTGTGAATGTCTATATGCATCAATTGGATTATGTTGTAGACACAGAGTGGCAGGCTCTTCTCTCCACTAAGCTCGAGGCACAAGACGTTTCTATAGTGCAAGAATTTGTTGTGGGAGCCTCTATTTTGGTAAAAAAGTGGCAGAATCACATGGAAAACTATGACAGCTTCTGTCAATAGCCCCCATAATATTGTACCAAATTTTTTCCCTACGTTTGAGGAAGGCCTTGGGAAATAAGATGAAGGTTGACTCGAAGTGAGTCAATAGTTGTGGTCAGGGCCAGTTGGGCCCTTCATTTTGGAAAAATATGCAGTTTTGGTAAAGCTTCACACGTCAATTGGAAGTATAAAATATGGAAGTCTAAAAGTAGTGGAAAAGGTCAAAAGCATTGCATTCCAACTGGATGTCTAGAAGACGACAGAAGACACAATATGTGGGTAGAAAAAAAAAATCCAGGAAGCGGAAAAGAGAAGATTTGATTTAGTCAAGTGACTTTATCAAAGACATGAAAAGTATAAATAGAAGTTGTTAGCTCCCAAAATGTACCCATCCCTTTGGTCACATTTTGTGATGGATAGCATGGCTATTGGTAGTATCCTCAATTCATTTTTGAGTTTTTCCAGTTGCAAAACTTAGGTTTTGGTTTTTGGTCTTAGAAATGAGATGACCCATAACAGTCTTCTTTTCAAAATTTTCATAATTTGCTCTCAACAGCTAACGTGTGTCCAAAAAGGTGAGTGTTAGCTGGTGAAAGTGGTGAATTGCAACAGCTAAGGAGAGGCTCTCATAGGCCGGTGCGCTGGTGAAAGTGTTGAATTTCAAAATATCCAAAGAATCATTGTCGCGGGTTGTGCGCTGGTGAAAGTGAAGACTTTCCACAGCTACGGAGCAGTTCTTACGGGATCGTGCGCTGGTGAAAGTGAAGACTTTCAATGGCTAAAGGGAGTTTTTCACAGGATCGTGCATTGATGAAAGTGGTAAGTATCAATAGCTAAGGGGCATTTTCCATGGGTCGTTGGCTGGAGAAAGCGGGAATCACGTTCGTGTTATCCACATTTCCAAAAGCTAATGATGATACGATCATCCCACGTCATGCAAATCCAAATCATGCGATGATGAAAGTGGGTAATGATGGAGACTCAGTTGTGAACATCAAAGTAGGATTATGATGTGGATCTTGTTCAGTGACACATGCTGCACACTCATGGAGCCAGAAATGGTAATTTCGAATCCAGCAACTCAGGTACAGAGGATGTACTGCCATGATGACAACATCAAATCAGGTCATTGCTTCCATATCACACTCTTTTCATGAAGGTTTGTTAAATTTTCAAATGTTAGAAATCATAGCCGACTCGCGAGTTCTTTCAACAGCGCAAAACCTCGGCTCAAACAACAGTTGCAGAGGTTGATATACAAAATTGTTGGGGTTTTCAAGCTACAGGATGGCGAGGAGACACAGTGGTTCCCTACTCAGAAAAGATTTGGATAGCTTATCCTTTTTACAGACACATCCCGAAGTCCAGAAACATTTTTCAAACGCAGGGTGTATTGAATTCGTTGAGAGGTTTCAAAATGGTTGCCACCAGTCGACAGCAGAAGCTTTTGCCAAAACTTTCGATGGGAATAAGGCTCGTGTTGGGGCCTTGTAAATCATAGTAGATGAATCTGCCATTGCTGCATCAACCAACCTACCAAGATCGGGCCAGAGTTGGTTTAAAACCACTGCCACCAAAAATTTGAATTTCATAGCTTATTTAAAGGAAGAGTTCAAGCACAATGCATGGAAGAAGGGCATGCCAGTTTCCTATCTAGAAGAGGAGTGGCAGGAGCTGTTCAAGGGAATCCAACTCTACATTACCTCAGAGGCCAGGTATGATAAACTAATGATGTATCATTTTAAGCTCCTGGACCATTTCACAGGCAAGACTCTCCTCAATTTACCTTTTTTCCTACATAAGAGTTTAACTAAGGTTTGCAAGAAGATCAGGGCTCAACCCTTGAGCATGAAGAATAATCTATGCCACTTCGACCTCATTAAATTGATCATTCTAGAGGAATTAAAACAACAGGGAAGGAGCTGGCAACATTTTTTATTCTGGGAGGGTTTTGAAACACAGACTCAGCCTGTAAATGAACAGGGGAAGGGTTCAAAGAAACAGTTGACTCCTCAAAGTAGTTCAAGGAAGAGGAGGACCCTGCCAGGACCTCGAGAGGACAGAATCTCTGGAGTAAAGCCTCACAGGTCGAAGAAAAGGTTAAGCTTTGAGACCACTACAGAACAGCCCACAGAACAGCCTACAGAGAAGAGAACCAATATATTAAACTTTCCCTATACAGACTCAGAATCAGAGCAACAAGATCAATGCCCTGTCACTAATAGTCCTGAGCAGTCAACTGAGTTTGCACAAAACTATGAGACTTTCACTCATACAGAGGAAGGAGAAACATCAAGAAGTTCTAAATCAAAGAAATCTCAGAAAATCAAGCATCTGAAAGAGGTCATTGCTCAACAAGAGGTTTTGGAATGGGTAATCAAAGAAAGGTATAAGAAGTTGTCTGATAACTTTGCAAAAACCAATGCTGCGTTTGAGAGACTGGCTCGGGAAAGTGTTAAAGAGAAGAAAAGAAAGAAGAAACTCAC
>JZKD02S0956684.1:1325257-1346336 GCA_000966675.3 Picea glauca | reverse complement strand
TCTCAAACATATGTCTCCTTGTCTCAAATATTTTATTTTTTGCACAAACTCTTCTAATAGTAAACAAGTAATAATTTCTCCTTGATCTTGCTCGCTATTTTCTTCCAAATATTGATCTTATTGTGTTGCATCACTACTCTATATTTTTCACAACATCCCATTGGAGTAAAAAATGGCCCTTCATCCTAGTTTCAAAAAAATAAACACTACATCCCACTAGAGTGTAGGATGACCCTTCATCTTATTTGCAAAAAAAGAAACACACATTTTTTCATTCAAAATACCTCTCAAAATATCCTAACTAATCAATGAGAATCTCATATTTTTTCTTTCCTTTAGAAACATTATGAAGGACACATTATTGTTATGCTCTTTAGCTATCTCAAATTCTATTTTTGAATCTTCTTCAACATCTTCAACACACTAATTACTCTCATCTTCTAGTTCTTGGTTCCTCATTCCCCTCCTTGAGCTAATCTTCTTCATGAAGGAATCCTTGTAGCTTGTCTTATTTTCCTCAACCTAACTACCATTCACATGAATTCCTTTATGGAAATATTTCCCATGATCTCCAATTCTACACTTCTAATGATCACACTCATTGAAACAAACTTCTCTAGAGTCTTAACACAACCACACTTTCACACCAAATTAAATTTGAACATGGACGAATTCATAGGTGGTGAAGGCTAGGAAATAGAGACTCAAATAACAACTTCTATAGAACAAACCATACAATCTTAGAGTGCTACAACTATAGAAGCTATGGATACACACAAGATTAATGAAAGTTATAGAATATATGGAAAGGGAATCCATTAAAATATTGTAGGACCAAACAATAGGGCCAAAATCTACCTATTACATATTGACATATATAAAGAATCATGTGATTGCAATTTAGAGTTAACTCCACACAACCTATCTCTTTGCAAATCTTAAGAGAAAATCTCAAGAGTCAAACCTTGTTTCTTAGAGGATTTACATTTAGAGTTACTCCTTAATGTCATTCTAGACACAGATCACACAACCTATCTCTTTGCAAATAAGAGTTAAACCTCATTTCTTACAGGATTTACATTTAGAGTTAACTGACACAACCTATCTCTTTGCAAATCTCAAGAGCCAAACCTCGTTTCTTACATGATTCACATTTAGAGTTAACTCCTTAATGCCATTCTAGACATAGATCACACAACTTATCTCTTTGAAAATTTCAAGAGTCAAACCTCATTTATAGAACAATTTTAATTTTAATTTAGATAGATTTGAACATTTATAGAACAATTTTAATTTTGGTTGGAAAGTCAAAGGAAAGAGAGAAAAAACAACAACAATTTTAATTTTGGTTGGAAAGTCAAATGAAAGAGAGAAAAAATAACAATCTTCGACGTAAAACATAACAAAAGAAAGAAATGAGGGATTTTAACCCTATAGGTTTTTTAAAAGACAAAGAAACATATGGTGTCTAAAAGAAAGAAATGAGGGATTTTAACCCTATAGGTTTTTTAAAAGACAAAGAAACATATGGTGTCTAGTCCTTTGAGTCTCATATGAAGGCGGTGCATGTGTGGTAGTGTAGAAAGTGTCAAGACTCAAATTTGACCTTTTCTAGCCACTCAAAATAATGAGAAGGAAAACAAAAAAAAATTGTATGAAATCACTTTTGGATTGATGGAATTACCAATATCAATTGTTAATATAGCAAAATCAAGTTGCACTAGGGGTATTTGAAGGGTATTTAAACAATTTATATGGTAGTTTTTGTGAAGTTCAAAACCTCTTATATGTTGTATGAAATTCAAAAAACTTATCAATTGAACTAACTCACTAAACTCAACATTTTTACTTATACATTCTATAGAAATACTTCATACCTTATTAATAAATAAATTGCTTTACATTTCATAAAATAATAATGTGATAAGAAAAAAAAAATCTGAATTACTATCATCACCCACACTTTAACAACTACCACAAAAGTTGATGCTCACCTATATACCTTTCTTCCTCTATTTATGTCAGAATCATCGAGCGAAAACATGCCTTCTTTGAAAAATAAGAAAAAGACTGAACATTTAATAGGAAACAACATGAAGATTTAGTTTGCAGCATTCAAAGCAGTAGAGAATATGTGGATCATTTATATGAAAGCACATTCTGATCAAGGTTCGTAGATGTAGTCTGTTTGAGGAAATGAAATGGTGAAAATAATTGAATGCTAATACAAATATTTAGTCCGAAGGTGAGCGGTCCAAGCCTTGATGCATCTGTCAAAGGCATCATACTTTGTCCTGTGGATGCCGTCCATCTTGTAGGGGAAGAGAGCAAAGACGATATAGGTTGACATGTGGCGCTCGGGGACGAGATAGTAGAGCTTCAGCTTGTCTGTGCGTATGAGGGCAAGATCCCGCCACTCAGGGGACGCACTACCACATGCACCCACCAAAGGAGCCACTCGCTGGAAGTCAGGAAAGGGGAAGCGCCACCAGTTGTGCTTTGCAAGAACGTACTCAGTCACATCTATCGTCTCCGTGTCGTAGTTGCCCGCCTCTTCATATTTCGGTATTAATTCGTTGTCGTGCTTATTTGTTGGTTTGATGCGTTGACGTGGAAGTAGATACACACCTCCCGTGTCGATGTCTTCAATGGGGGATTGCACGTTTCCATTGGCTTTCTCCGCTGAAGTCACCGCGAATTCCTGCAATTTCGTCTCTATGTCGCGTCTCTTGCTCCACATCTCGTTCCAGAAACTTTGCAGGTTCTCGCGCTTGCTGAAATTAATTACTCTTTCTCTCTGCGGCGGAAGAAGATCGTGGCACTCCATCCAGTCGTTGTTGCGGCCTATCGTCATCGTGATCAATTGGCACCGCCTCCCTCCTTCCTTCCTCTATTGTATTGTATGGAAGTTACTGTAGTGAAGAGATTGCCTCTAACCGTCACCGGTCGTTAATATTCATTTAGGTCTGCTTCAACCTAACTCCAACTGAATTTTATTTTTCTCTATAACTGTTTTAGGTCTACATGTTAATATTCAACATTACTTAGCCAAACAAAACATGGCCACGAACAATAATAATATCTAAGTAAAGAAACCACAACATAGAAGTATGAGTGGCAGCCAAGGTGGATGCCTTAACTTATTATTATGAAGAATGTTACAAGAATAATACAAGGGACTTTGACCACTACATGCAACTCATTTCATAGAAATACAGATGATTGAAAGCACAACTACCTATTACCACAACATTTGCACAATCTAATCCTTGGAGCACCTATGGGCCTACCTCTTGTAGGTTTCATTTTTTCAATATATCTCATTACTAGTGTCCAAGTTGTTCACTATGTTAAAACCCAAACTTAGCACCTACGAAATCCTTGTTCACCTCTCATGTTTTATGATGAATGAATGCCTTTGCCACGATCTGCCCATCACTTCATCTTTTCATGTTTCTTCATCCATTGAATGTGCACTAACTTCAATTTGTTTAGCCATTCTTTGATGAGCCCTAAGGTTGATGGTATCCCATAGTATCCTTGCAACACTATGTGGGGTGCCAATTTTTGTTGCATGTTATCCAACTCAAATGGACTATACCCTAAAGCTAAACTCTTCTGCATGTTGTAACTGAACTGGGTTACATCCAACAACTTTGGCCAGTTTGATTGGTCTACATGAATAAAATGCCTTAAGTAATCCTCCAAAATTCCATTGATACACTCTATCAGCCCATCAATTTGTGGATGATAACTTGAACTCATCAATGACTTGGTTCCAACAAGTCTGAACAACTTTGTCTAGAACCATCCTGTGAACCTTGTATATTTGTCCAACACAATGTTCAATGGGAGGCCCTAGTACTTCACAACATTCTTAAAAAACATCTTCACAACCTCCTCTATTGCACAAGTCACCTTCACTGGAATGAATTTTTCATACTTGGTAAATCAATCAACTACCACCAATATCCCATTATAACCTTACAAATCAGGAAGTTGAGAGATAAATTCCATAGAGACACTTACCTAAGTTATCTCTAGCATTGGTAAAGGTTAGAGTGGGCATCCTACATTATATCATTTTCCTTGTCTTATTGGCACACAAGACAAGTCTAAATGTAATCTTCAATGTCTTAATGCATACTTTCCCAATAATGATGTCATTCTAGAAATGTTGTTGTTGTTCGTTTTCCTGGGTTTCCTATAGTGAATCATGGCACTCCCTTTAGAGTTCCTTCTAAAGGTTAGATAGACTAGGCACATACATAAAATCACCAAAATATTGAAATTCAATGTCCATCCAAAAATTCCTTGTATTACATTCCCTCGTGCCTATTTCATAATGTTCAAACTAGTGGGATCCTTCTCTAACCCCACCTTGATTTTCTCTTACAAGTATGAGAAGAGATACACTTGACTTCCCATAAGCGCCAACAAAGACTCCTTGTCTTCCTCTAATGCTACAAGCTACATTTTTATGGTCAAGGTATATAGTACAACCTTCACCTTGCCTAGAAGATACTCAATGTTCAGGTCAATCTCTACCAACAATTCCTACCATTATGCCTACTTAGGTAACAACTTAGATTGAGTGGAAAAGTAACTTGTTTCCATATTGTATGTCCTCACTAAGAACAAGTTTCCTAACAAGTATTGCCTTCATGCTTGTAGGAAATTCACAACTATTTTCATCTCTTTCTCGTGAATAGGGTACATATGTTCATGATCCTTTAGCTTTCCTTTATCGTAAACCACTTGATGACCTTTTTGTGTCAAAACTCTCCTAATGGAAAAATATGAAGTGTTTATTTGCACTTCAAATTTATGCTCAAAGTTTGGCATTCTAAACACAGGTGCCAACACAAGTTCGCACTTCCGTTCATAGAATGATGCTTGACACTTCCCTGACCAATTCCATGGTCGATTCTTCTTCATAAAATTAATGAGTGGTGTTGAAATCTTAGACTAAGCTTAAAAACAAATGGTGTAGTAGTTAGCCTAACTAAGGAAAATCCTTATCTCATGGAATATTCTCAGATCATCCTAATTCTCAATTGCCCTAATATTTACAATATCCATGCAGGTGCATCTTTGTCCAATCCAATGGCCCAAGAATGAAACTTCAATATTCCCAAAGACACACTTGTAATTCTTTAAATATAACTAATTCTCCTTCAACACTTTAAAGACTTCTTCTAAATACCTCTTATGGTCTTTCATTCTCTCATTGAACACCACAATGTCATCTAATATACAACTACTAACTTGTCCAGGAATGGTCCGAACACATCATTCATCAAGGTGAAAAAGGTAGCAAGTGAATTGCACAACCCAAAAATCATAACAAGAAACTCAAAACTACCATACTTGTTATAAAAAATATCTTCACATCATCTCCTTCCACAATCCTTACTTGGTAGTATGCTTGCCTCAAATCCAACTTTGAGAAAACCTTATCTTTATCCAACTTGTCCAAAAAAATCTACTACCAAGGATAAGGGATAATAATTCTTGATGGTTTGTTTGACACATGGTAGTCCAAGCACATCCTCAAGTCTAAAGCTTTTGGAAGATCACTAGTGAGCCATATAGGGACCATGAATTCCTAATGAGGTCCTTAGCCAAGATTGATGGTCTCTCTCATTTTCTTCATGAATTCTTCCAAATTTGATAGAGAAAGTCGATATGGAGCCTTTTCCAAAGGTTGCAACCCTGGTTCTAGCTTAATACAAAGATCAATGGTGTTTCTAGTTGGGAACACTTTTCGCAAAGAGTCCAAATCTAGTGTGAAATATCATCCAAAACATTAGAAAGTGCTAGTGGAATAGGCATCCCCAATCCACCCTCATCCACTTCTCCAATCAATATCACAACACAAAGATAAGACTTTGGGTGCTAAGCCACACTCTTCATTGTGAACACCAACTACACTTTTATATTCAACTTCCTTACTATTGTGTGCACGGCACAAGTCTTAAATCCAATAAGTATCACCAACTTATCCAAAAATAACATGAGAACTGATTGAGTTATCCTTAGGAATTCTTTCACGGGGATGACTTCAAAATCATTCAAATGAACCTCTACGAAGTCCACATGACCCTTTCCCCTTTTCCAATTGAATGTGAACTCCATATACAACCCTAGATAGTACCTTAGCCTTAGAATTGACTGCCTTGACTGAATCACGATGTGATCTAACCCAAAGTCCAAGTTCACCTATCAACCCCTTCTTCAAGAAGTTGTGGGAGGAACCAAAATTTATCAACACCTGCACCATTCTTCCATTCACAGTCAATTACACATAACAAAGTTGATTTAGGTTCCATCATCGGTTTCTAACCAAGGTGCATATTCTCTACAAAGAGTTCTCCAAGTATGGATGCTCTCTTCCTATTACCACATAAGCTAATTGTGCAAAACTTGTTCAAGGAATCGAATTGTTGTTGGGACAGGTAAATAACCCCAGAGGAGAATAGAGGATCTAAGATTAGCGTTGTTGGGATAGGTAAATAATCACATTGGGAAAAAAGGATCTGAGATTAGTGGTGGTGTCTAAAGACATCGTTTCACTAAAGAAAAAGCATGCTACACGAGAGTGCAACTAATCTCTCTCTCGATGATAGATAGATCCATAAGGATCATCTATAAATAGGTTTGTTCATCGACCAAACCATCAATCATGGGATTGCATCAATTGTACCTATCCATAAAAGTGGATCTGGAATCCAAAGTGGACACAATCAACCATTAATTTAGTCAGTGATAGGACCCAAAGAATTGGTCAACTCCCTTAATCTGATAAGGTGAGGTTTACCAAGGAACCCAATGTTCCAATACACATAGCACACAACTTCCCCCCATGAATTTGTTCTGACTATAAAATTTGATCAAACATGGTACAACAACACTTCTGAAAAAGTCTAAACATTGTCACCATCAATGTTGATCAAGAAAAATAGGAAGTCATCCAATGCAAAACTAGTTGCAAAACTATTGTCCAAAACACAATCCCGACGAGTCAGACGACTAGACAACAAGACAACACAAGCCAATCGATCAGACGACTAGACAAGAAATGCACCAAGATAATCAGTCTTTGTCAATCCAAAAGTCTATGCCAATCTAGACAGTCTTTGTGTCAAGTACAATAAGAAATAGTACATCTCCCAAGAACACAATTGAACATGGTTTGGTCGGTCTCAACAAGTCCAAGTTGATTCAACAAGGAGCAATTGAGTCAACGAGAAGACATCAGTTGGGTTGACACGTCAACAAATTCAAGTACTCCCTCCCTTACACACAATTGAGGGATTGATAAGTATCGAAAATTGATCTTGTCAAAAACACCAGTTAATGAATAACTCAGTCAAAACCTCCAATCAACTATCATCTGTGGTCGAACCTCAGTCGACCAATATCCCAATTGAAATCTAATGGAATGACATGTCGAGTTGATCGTCGGTCGACCACTTCCAAGGAAATCATTAAGGAAGATGAGCGGTTCACGACTGTACAACTGATGATACACAACGATAGGAAGTCTCAAACATCTGTTTAGATTCTCCCATGAACATTCATCAATCCAACCATAGTCTATCCTGGTAGTCGATATTGGTCCACGGTTCTTTATTTCATGTCTCTTCTGCAAAGATTGGAAAACATGATGGCCATTCCTTTAGTGTGTATGACGAGGATGATGATAGGGCACATATTTCTTTGTTGGATGATCAAAGGGAGTAGAATTTGGGTCAAGTTCACTTACAAGAGTAGAACAACCTAACCTATCAACAACAATGTCCTTTGTAACAACATGTTCAAATCATGGTGTGTTAGGAACAACCAACTCATCAATCTACTTAGCACAATCAATAGTAAGTTTCTCTTCCAGAAAACCAGTTTGAACTCCACCTACAACAAATAAAAGTTCCTTGATTGCAATAAGAATAGGTGTAGGCAGGGAAGAAACAACACCATCATATCCAAGACTTGTTATTGGTGACTTCATCTCAAGTGTAATAGGAACAACAATACCATGTCCATCATTCCCAAGTCCTCCTCAGGTATATCCCATCTTACTCAGCATTTGAGACCCTATACATGTAGTGTGTTTCACAAAACTAGGAGAAATAACATTGTTAGTAGTCAAGGAAACATACGAGGATGTAGTGCATAAATCAAAAACATATTTCTTATAAATAACACCAGGAGGTGAAGAAGTAATAGGTGAGCATGTCAGCTCAACAACAACTGTCTTGTTCTCATCATTCTGCAGTCGACAAACTTCTTCTTCAAGGTTTTGTTTGTAGTCCTACAAGCCCTGAATAATCTCATCCTTCTCATTCAGTTGCAGCAACAAAGCATTATAATCTTATTCCAAATCCTGATATTGATCAACCATGCAGTTGTTATCTTCTTGAAGAGGAGCAGATTATGCTTGAAGCTCATCAACAGAGGCCTATAAGTGGGAAACTTCACAAGTCAGCTGGATATTGGTTTTCATTAGCTGGTATATTTCCATTTCTAAGGAAATGTTTTCTAAGTGAGGGAGAGATTTAACTTTTTTCTCTAGATATTCAATAAGATCTATTTCTCTCCAAATTCATCTAAAAGATACTGGAAAACATTTTCAATAGTTCTCTCCTTGGTAGTAACCCTCGGATTTCTCATCCATAACAGTCTGGAAAAGGGAAACTTCAGTTTTCAACTGAATTTTCAGCCCCTCATTCTTTGTCTACAACAACATACTTCAATGTACTTCTTGACCAAGTTGATCAATAGCTTTCTATTCACGGAGTGCCTACAATCCTTTACCCATCTTCAAATATCAAGTTAGGTTAGACTATGTCAACATTGTGAATAATGTGCAGAAAACAATTGTAAATTGTTCAAAAGAAAATTCTTGTGTACGAGTCAACTTATACCAAGCTAGTTGAACCCAGCAAGGAGAAAAAAAATTTACATTTTTTTATCTGTCACAAATCCTCTCTCAAGACTTAAAAAAAAATATGCAAACTTGTAAAAGAAATCCTCTCTCAAGACTTAAAAAAAAGTATGCAAACTTGTAAAAGACGTGAATGGGTCGACTTCAAAGAGAAAGTCGGCCATGGGAGTGAGTTGACCTCAAACAAATCTAAAGAAAAAAACCGATCCATTTCCAAAAATGGTTACAACCATCCACTCTCCAATCGAAAATTGGCTCAACAAATCGAGCAAAGCCAATATGGTACTGTCAAACCTGATGCAGTAAAATGACCACTAGTCAGTCAATCATTTCTCCAGTCCAGTCGGAAACAATATAAAGGGAATCCAATTATGTGGGAGCCAAGGCATCCATGCATCCTCCTTCATTCTATTATCTACCAGAAAGTGCAAGTAGAGCCACAAAAAACTAAATACCTTTATGTGTCAGCAGTTCGTCAACTAGTTTGAATTGTTGATCAGATTATCGATCGGATCAGTCGAGCCACAAGTCGATCTCTTAGTAGTCGAACCCATTGATAATAAGAGTCAAGTTGCAAGTATAAAAACAAGGGTTTGGACCACACCAAGAGGTGATTCGAGGAGAGATATTTCTCACAAAATCGATGAGCACAAAATTCTCACAAACGTGGCATATGCAAATAAATGATCAAGCAAACAAGTCGACAATGCTTTTCGTATGATGGGATTGAATTTCGGTTGATATGCAATCCTATGTGAGGGTAAAACTCGGTCCATTTAAATTTTATACCAGCTCAAGCATAGTTTGTATAACCCAAATTCAAATGGCTCGATAATCTTTCTCTGAGACATATTAAGCAAAACAAAGAAAACAGCTAGGGAACATTTTTAAAACCAAGAAATGAGCTTAGTTAAAAAATAACCCATGTTTGCAAAAACCTAGATCATGAAATTCAATAGAGATCAATCCATAACATCTTCCCACTATCTCATTCTCATCTCATCTGAGTCTTCTCTATGAACCCGATATCACAAGAACATCGGCTTTGATACCATGTTGGGATAGGTAAATAAATGCAAAGGAGAACAAAGGATCCAATAGTATCAGTGGTGTCTAAATACACAGTTTCACTAAAGCACAAGCACACTCCATGAGAGCGCAAATAATTTCTATCGATGATGATAGATTGATCCATAAGGATCATCTATAAATAGGTTTGGTCATGGACCAAACCAACAATCTTGAGATTGCATCAGTTGTAAATATCCATAAAAAGTGGATATGGAATCCAAAGTGGACACAGTCAATCATTAGTTTAGTCGATGGTCCAACCCAAATAGTTGGTCAACTCCCTTAATCTATCAAGGTGAGGTTTACCAAGAAAACCAATGTTCCAACAATTGAAACATGAACAATCCTAAGTTGTACCTTTTTGTGAACTGAGATGGAAATGGGTACCTTCCAGTGCCATCTCACAATGGTATATTCAATCCATGGGAGAATGTCCAAGATTAACTCCTCTTGAAATCAAACCCATTTGAAGTGCATTTTATATGATTATTTCATGCAATTTTACTTCTCTAAAATTAACTCTAAGGCACGGTGAGATGTGTGGCCAGGATTCTCCTAAATCGACCTGGCCTGCAACAACATTTATGTGTTATCTTCCTCCACCTTCATTCAACTTCTAACATCCATGAATATCATGAATAACTACTAGAAACAAGTTCATTCCAACACTCGTGTTTCTACATCCATGAATGGCCCACCTTCCTGACCACCATCTTTGCTAAGAAGTGATTGTAAATTTGTTTTGGAGACACCTTTCTTACAGAAAGGCCACTCTCCCAACCAATTGTTTCCTCTTGAAAGATGGTGAAAAGCATCCAACAAATCTCTAATACCACCTATCACGGACCCAAGGGTCTTGCCCAATTTTCTTCTTTTTGACATGCTTGGTCATGCGAAATTACCTTTCCTTGACCACACATGATTGACCAACCTATGCCTACTACGACTAGACCGCGCCTCTTCACTTAGGGTTTTCCCATAACTATTCCCTAAGATACAACTATTAGATCTTCAAATAAGTTTTTTAACCAATTTCTCTAACAGATAGGCACAAGTCCAACTATGGCCTTACAACATTCCATCAATACCATTAATACATATTCTACATTACTTATCCAAATAAAACATACAAGGAACAATTAAATTCATCCAAGTAAAAATACCACAACATGGAAGTATGGGAGACACCCGAGGTGCATTCATTAATTTATTATTATGAATAATGTTACAAGAATACAAGAAGGGACTCCAACCACTAATTGTGACTATTTTTATAGAAGTACAAATGATCCAAGGGAATTCATCCAAGTAAATCATGATACATGTAAAATATAAAAGTGAGGGAGTTGTTGGATCATGTTGTCATTGATGCCAAAGATTTAATTAATTGATTTCAAAGGATTGGTGTCAAGGGATTGATTGATGCCAAAGGATGATTGATTGATTGATGTCAAGGAATTGGTTGATGCCAAAGGATGATTGAATGATGTCAAAGGTCAAAGGGTTGATGTATGTCTTATCATAGTATATTGATGAAGTATGTATTGATTGATGTCAAGTGGAATCATAGTCATATGTTGTCATGATGCATAGATGAAGATGGATCAATGAGTTGTCATTGATACATGATGCATAGATGAAGATGGATCAATGAGTTGTCATTGATACATGATGCATAGATGAAGATGGATCAATGAGTTGTCATTGGTATATGATGCATTGTTGGATTGATATAAAGATGAATCATTACTGTCTTATCATGGTTGATAAGAAGTACAAATGGATGAAATCCAAAGTAGTCCCCTTATGGTGAAAGCCCCCACGAGAAGACACTTTGTGGTTGAGTTATCCTTGAAGTATGGTTAAGAGAACCCATGCTTATATGTGGAATAATGAGATGAAGATCAGTGAATTTGTTGGTGAAACTTTCCTAGATGGATAGTCTTGTCATGTCATTTTCGGTGGTATGTGGAATGTCACATAACTCCTCATGGTTTGAGAGTTATGGCCCTACGAATCTGAAGGACCCTCATATGTAGACTTGAAGCCCCAAAAGGTCCAAGAAGTCAAAGAGCTTCCAAAGAAGAAATTATTATTTAAATGATAAAGTGAAGTGACAAAGTCAAGGAGGATTATTTAAATAATAAAGTGAAATGACAAAATCAAGGAAGACTATTTAAATGATAAAGTGAGGTGACAAAGCCAAGGAGGAATATTTAAATGATAAAGTAATGGAAAACTTTCTAATTATGGAAATTGGTTAACCCTAAAATGAGGAAAATGGGTTCAATGACCTAAAAATGGGTTCAGTGACCTAGAAGTAGGTTTAGTGACCTAGAATATGCTTCTAAGGAAGCTACTTCGAGAGTATAAATAAGAGGCAAGGGTCTCTTGTAAAATATATCTCTTGTGCATCTCTTGATAATATGTTGAAGATCTATTCTAAGAGAGAGAGGAGATATGGAGGATCTCATGGATGCATCAAAGTTTCGGCAAGTCTGAGATCATGACGGAAAAAGTCTCGTAAGTTCAGAAACCCTAGTTTCTAAGGTATACGCGGGCTGAAGTGAGCCAGGGCACGTACATACGCGGGTTGAATGAGGACAAGGCATGTGTAGTGGATGAATTCATGAAGACTTGTGGTTGAGTTGATGATGGGCTCTTGAAGACTGAAGTAGGTTCCAGATTTGCATTCTATGGGCTCAGATCTACCATAAAAACTTCAATATGGTTACATTGTTGTCTTGATGGATACTGTTGCTTGTTATGCGTTGAATGCTTAAGGCATTCTTGTTATGGTTGTTGTGATTTGGTTCATGTTGATTGATGGAGTGAGCAACACTACGATGATTCAGTACTGATATGATTGCTATAGTATACTAGTTTCTTATACATGATTGAGTAACATTCATATTATATGGTTGAGGAGCATGATTAAGTTTTAGGAGAGCTTGGATGTGTTGTGAGTGGTTATGGGTCAGATTGGACGATGAAGAACAGAAGAGAATGTGATTGAAGGTTGAAGAGGATTTGAGTTCATCTTGAAAATAAAAACCCTAAGTACTCAGATGTGATACGCAGGTTGTAGTACAGATTAGCCACGTACATACGCGAGTTGTACTATTGGTAGGGTGAGTACATACACGTGTTGCACTACGGACAGGTCACATACCTGTTGACATATTGATATTTGTTGAGGATTGTTGCCTCATCTCAGTTCGTGTTGAGGGTGTAAGATGAGTCTTGCATTATACAGTTGGTGTTCTTGTAGAGTTGTACTCTATTCAATTGTTGTTGATAAACCCAAGGATTGTATTCCATAATAAAAAGAAAATTGTACATACATCTTGTGTTCTTTGTGTTCCATGTGGTGATCATTTATTGATGATATGTTGTTGATATATGTTTTTGATATATGTTCACATTTAACTGACTATAAATGAAAGCAATAAGTAATGAGTAAATGGTGATTGGTAATGAGTAAATGATGATTTCTAACTAATGATTTTTGTGAAAGGGAAGTTTTGGGAAAAAGATCCCTACACTGTTCACCCCCCCCTCTTAGTGTAGTCAGTGTGTCCAACAGGAGCTACATCGTCACTTATTTTCTAAATAAAACTAGACTTTTGGTGGTCCAAAAGCTTTTGAGTGGGGAGGAGTGATACAACTTATCCAATAAAAAATCCTAAGAAATGTGGGATACCATTAGTGCAAGGATAAACTCAGACGAAGGATCAAAACAGGCGGGAGAGTCACAAAGAGTGTTTGCACTCAATCTTGGGGACGATGGCACCAAAAGTTAAGACTTGACCTACAATTATGGTATGAATCTCATCATTCCCTCATTCTAATATAATCCAGTTGTCAACATGTAGTGAGATTGTTGGCACATATCCTCAGTGCCTTAGTTTTATTCTAGATCAATATACATCTCATAGTCAAATCCCATGGTGCACTCAGAGCACAATTGTTTGCACAAATCGAGGAGAATCTCTCCCATCTCTTAGTGTTTTGAAAAAATATGACAGAATAGTTACCAGATATGTTGTGAAGAAATTGTCCTATCATAAAATGCATGATATATATATATATATATAACTCAAGAGACTGAGGAGGCATCTCTTTGCTGGTGGAAAACTGAACCCATGTTTGCAAGGAGTTGGACCATCAATTTATCAAAAACACTTGAGATATTATGGACTAATAGTAATGGGAGGCACTGAGGTTTCTTGAGTGAAAACCCTAAGGTTTCTCATATTAGGCAGCAACATATTGAACACACTTTTTTCTTTTTCTTTTTGGAGGCCACATATTACATCGTGGTGCAGTTTCAGGCCATGCAAGCATTCAATGTGTTGATATTAACTAGAAGGGATGGATTTGTAAGGTAACAAATACCAAAATAGCTTGAAAATATAAAGAGAAGAAGCTCCATACCTTGAGAAATAGATATAAGAATGAAATATAAGCATCTTCGAGGGGGAAACCTTCTTTTACAATAGAAGAAATGTACAAGAATGAGATGACATGATTCTAAAACTAGGTTTCCTTTGTGTGTGAGTGTGTAAGAGACAAAGGGTATAATTACAATTAAAGGGTCTAACCGACAACAATAATATAACAATAGAAATATAACTCACTATCTAGGGCTTTGCATGAGGCTTTATCTAGGGCTTAACATGCCCCTCCCCTTCAAACAAGTGTTGTCCTCATCAATTGACTAACACAGGTGTTTTTGCATGTTAGGGACCTAACCCCTCACGTAGATAGAATGATATATTTTCCATGTAATAAATTCCTAGGTTAGTTAATAAGGCCTAAAAATATTTTCTATGTAATAAAGGCCTATATTAGTTAGTAAGGCCTATTTAATAATTGTGAACAAGTCAATGTGAGAAGACCTAATAGAAGCTTCCACTTCTAGAAATATCTTCCTTTAGAATGTTCTTTAGAAGACACAATTAGTATAAATAAGTGTAAGAGACATGAGAAAGTTTGTCTTGAGAATTATTGTAATAGAGCTATGCTCTTCCTGAGGTTACCCCCTCGAAGAGGCAAGTGAACATTGCTTTCTTTAAATAAAGGTATTATTTATGGTATTTCTCTTCTCAATATTTTGTTGTTCCATTGATATCTGATGAATATCCCTGTTTATGCATATTATATTACATATAGTACTTTACAAGTGGTACACTTTCCTTGGCAGAAATTGTGGGTAAATTGTTTTTCCATGGTAGAGACGTGTATTTTCAACCTCTTTAAAAAACATAGATCTATCATTCTAGTGGGTAAAGCTGCAATGGGGAAGAATACACGCATGTGATACAGACATATTCACGGGGTTTCCTATGAACTCCAAAGTGGTCCCCTTATGGTGAAATCCCTCACGGGAAGACGCTTTGTAGTTGAGTTATCCTAGAAGTATGGTTAAGACAACACATGCGTATATGTGGAATAATGAGATGAAGATCAGTGAATTTGTTGGTGAAACTATCCTAGATGGATAGTTCTTGTCATGCCATTTCTGGTGGTATGTGGAATGTCACATAACTCCTCATGGTTTGAGACTTATGGCCCTACGAAGATGAAGGACCCTCATATGTAGACTTGAATCCCCAAAAGGTCAAAGAAGTCAAAGAGCTTGCAAAGAAGAAATTATTATTTAAATGATAAAGTGAAGTGAAAAAGTCAAGGAGGATTATTTAAATAATAAAGTGAAGTGACAAAATCAAGGAAGATTATTTAAATGATAAAGTGAGGTGACAAAATCAAGGAGGAATATTTAAATGATAAAGTAATGGATAACTTTCTAATTATGGAAAGTGGTTAATCCTAAAATGAGGAAAATGGGTTAAGTGACCTAGAAATGGGTTAAGTGACCTAGAAGTAGGTTAAGTAACCTAGAATATGCTTCTAAGGAAGCTACTTGGAGAGTATAAATAAGAGGCAAGGGGCTCTTGTGAAATATATCTCTTGTGCATCTTTTGAGCATATGTTGAAGATCTATTCTAAGAGAGAGGAGATCTGGAGGATCTCATGGATGCATCAAAGTTTCAACAAGTTTGAGATCATGATGGAAAAAGTCTCGAAAGTTCAGAAACCCTAGTTTCTAAGGTATATGTGGGCTATAGTGAACCAAGGCGCGTACATACGCAGGATGAATGAGGACAAGGTGTGTACAGTGGATGGAGTCATGAAGACTTGTGGTTGAGCTGATGACATGCTCTTGAAGACTAAAGCAGGTTCCAGATCTGCATTCTATGGGCTCAGATCTAAGAAACTTTGGTATGGTTACATTGTTGTCTTAATGGATACTCTTGCTTGTTATGTGGTGAATTCTTAAGGCATTCTTGGTATGGTTGTTGTGATTTGGTTTGTTTTGGTTGATGGAGTGAGCAACACTCTGATGATTCAGTACTGATATGATTGCTATGATATATTGGTTTCTTATACATGATTGAGTAGCATTCATATTGTATGGTTAAGCATGAGTAAGTTGTTGGAGAGCTTGGATGTGTTGTGAGTGGTTATGGGTCAAATTGGACAGTGAAGAACAGAAGAGAATGTGATTGAAGGTTGAAGAGGATCTAATTTCATATTGAAAATAAAAACCCTAAGTAATCAGATGTGATATGCAAGTTGTAGTACAGACTGACCACGTACATACACGAGTTGTACTACTGGTAGGGTGCGTACATATGCGTGTTGCACTACCGATAGGTCACGTACCTGTTGACAGATTGATATCTGTTGAGGATTGTTGGCTCATATCATTTGATGTTGAGGGTGTAAGTTGAGTCTTGCATTATAGAGTTTGTGCTCTTGTAGAGTTGTACTCTATGCAGTTGTTGCTGATAAACGCAAGGATTGTAGTCCATAATAAAAAGAAAATTGTACATACATATTGTGTTCTTTGTGTTCCTTGTGGTGATGATTTATTAATGATATGTTGTCGATATATGTTCACATTTAACTGACCATAAATGACAAAAATAAGTAATGAATAAATGGTGATTGGTAATGAGTAAATGGTGATTGCTAACTAATTTGTTTTGTGAAAGGGAAATTTTGGGGAAAAGAGCCATACATTGTTCAACCCCCCTCCTCAGTGTAGTCGGTGTGTCCAACAATTGGTATCAGAGAAGGACTTCACTATAAGACTTAACAATCTTGGAGGATATCCATGGACACACAAATGGATGTTGAAGTTACAATCCTTGATGAGGAAAACTATTCTACTTGGAGAATAGAAATGAGAGTGCATTTGAAGGACATGGGAGCAGGTATTTGGAAGGCAACCATTGGTGGATCAGTTTCCTTGAAGAACAAGTCATAGTTTGCAGCTCAAAGGGAAGGAAAGAAGAATGATACATTGGATCTCAAGACCATTATTAGTGGACTCTCAAGCCCTATCAAAGAGAGCATGGGACAATGCACTTCCGCCAAGGATCTATGGCTAAATCTAGAGGAGACATATCAAAACAAGAAGGAAGATATTGAAGACCACTCAATCAAGATCATTAAAGGTAAAGAATCTCCAAAAACTCTTGATTACATTATTTCTAAATTTGATGATGTTCACAAGAAGGAATATCTTGAAGACTTTTCAAATGAAGACAAAGAATCATGTCATGATGTTGGAAGAAAGGAATATATTGAAGACATTTCAAATGAAGATAAAGAATCATGTGATGATGTTGGAAAAAAGAAAGATCTTGAATATATTTCAAATGAAGGTAAAGAACCTCCACAAATCCTTGATTGCAATAATTCAAAATGTGATGATATTGAATATTTCTCTACAAGTGAAGAAGGAAGAAGAAAATCTAGAAATAGTTTGTGTAGAGTTTGATGGTAGTTATCTTATGGAAAGAATAGAAGAAGAACTATCAGAACTTCAAAAGAAAGTTGAAGAGGGTCTATATGAATACAACAATGACCATTATTATATAGACTATAGCTATCTTTCGAATAACACTAAAAAAATTCTTAAGAAGAGTCAAAGGCACATCTTGAAGTTAAAGGAAAGTTTCAAAAGAACAAAGCAAGGAAGACATCAAGAATCCATCCTTACACCTCAAAAAGGATGGACACCAAAGCAAAGGTATAAAAGTGTTTTTCACAGTCAATGTTCTTCATGTAATGAATATGGTCACAAAGCTTTGGAATGCATGAGATCGTGTGCAAGGATAAATAATGGAAGTTTTCATAACACCATAAGGTGTTGGAGATGTGATCAAGTAGGACACATTGTTGTTCATTGTCACAGCATGAGATGCTACAGTTGTAGTGGATTTGGCCATAAATCCCAGGATTTCTGGAAGACAAGAAGAAATTCCATGATGAGGAATTCATATAGCATGGCTAGAAGAAGGAATGAATTAAGGAAGGGAGACATCTTTGAAAATATGGAAGCTCAGAGCGCAAGTTCTGAGAAGAAGGGACACCTTTATAAGTGGGTGAAGAAGAACGAACAACCATAGTAGAATGGAAGCCTTGAGGGAATCTTAATTGTGTCATCTATTGAAGCATACGCGGGTGACAATGGTAACAGTCATGTACATATGCAAGCTAAACTTGAATAGGTCACGTACATACGCAAGTTGTCGGTGCAGTAGGCCGCGTATATGTGGTAAAGCCTTGGGAAAAAGCCTATGCACATGGGTTGCAATTTGATGTGATGGTATAACTCTGTGTTGCAGGGTCTGACATAGTTTGTTGCAGGTTCTGAAATTGCTTGTTGCAAGTTTTCATGATTACATATTGGATTATGTATGGTGATGATATAAAATGAAGGTTATCTTGGATGCATGGCACTAACCCATGAGTATGGATTGAGGCATTTTCTGTTGAAGAACAATGTTGGTTATGACAGTGAAGTTATGGTACCTTGGTTATGTGATATATCTTGATGATGCTAGCTAGATATGTCATTGATCTATTGAAGCACACCACTAGTACATGTATTGTTGGATGCTTAGTATTTGTTTTAGTGAATGGAGGATTGAGGTTGATCTGTTGGGATACATGGATGGTATATATTTGAGTTTCATTGATATGTCTTATGATGTATTATTGGAAGCATTTCTTTTGGATATACTGGTGCATTCATTTGGCATATGGTTGGACTACATATTGGGACATGTAGTTGGTGTGTCAATGAGGTGATCATATTGTACACCATTGATGAGCTTGATCTATAGTTGATGCATGATTGGTACACTTATAGTACATTGGTAGAGGCACCTACTAGTAGTTGATTGGCACATGTTTTGTGGTGGACTTGGCATACATACATAAGGATTTATTTTGTTGTGGTATTGGTGCATGACTGATGTGCTTGCTTGGTACAAGTGGTGATGCATGTCTAATGCATGATGGTACACTCATAGATGGTATATGTTTGGATGATAGTACACCATTGGTATTACTTGATTAGCATATACTTTGGTACATGAGACACTTGATGGTTGTGGCACTTGGTTCATGGTAGAGGCATATCATTGGTGATATGACACTTGTTTTGAAACACATGGTTGACATGTTGGTAGAGGCATATGGTTGATACACTCCATTGATGATATCTTATGACACATTGTATGGTGTTGATGTACATGGTTGGTGTACATGAGTGTTGTGCATGGTGGGCACACAATTTGGTACATGATGTACTTGGTTGATGTCTTATTCATGATTCTCTATTTCATTGTTGAAATATATTTTGTTTCATGGTATGGCATGAGTTTTGATGCATGGACAGGTCCAAGGATCGTCATAGAAAGAGTGGTTGATCTATGTTCGTGTTGAGCAGTAGCATTTGCAGTAGAAGCATATTGCAGTGGTAGCATATTGTTCATATTTCATAGAAGATAGGGGGAGACATACCCATAGGGGGGGTCATTCTTCTTCCCATGACTCTAGGAGGAGATATTTATCATAGGCATACTTGGTAAAATGACCCTATACTTGGAGAAAAAGAACAGATTCATAGTTCCAGGAGAAGCGTTGGTCACAGGGGGATCATGAGTGATATATCTTCAGCATTACATCATAATGATATCCCTTGTTCAAAAGGGGAGAGATTATTCATAGGAAGATCAAAGGCATTCAGATAAGGGGAGAAACCCCAAGGAGAGTTCAGGAAGGGGAGCAGCCCCAAGGAGAGAATTACCCTTTTCCATTGATGTCAAAGGGGGAGAGATAGTCAAATTGATGTGATTAATGAATATTGATGTAGAGCATGCCTTGTCTACATGTTGACATCAATGATTGGTGTTGACATCAATATTGGTATTGCCATCAATGCCAAAGGGGGAGATTGTTTGATCATGTTGTCATTGATTCCAAAGGTTTAATTGATTGATGTCGAGTGATTGATTGATTCCAAAGGATGATTGATTGATTGATGCCAAAGGATGATTGATTGATTGATGTCAAAGTATTGATGTCAAGGAATTGGTTGATGCCAAAGGATGATTGAATGATGTCAAAGGTCAAAGGGTTGATGTATGTCTTATCATAGTATATTGATGAAGTATGTATTGATTGATGTCAAGTGGAATCATAGTCATATGTTGTCATGATGCATAGATGAAGATGGATCATTGAGTTTTCATTGATACATGATGCATAGATGAAGATGGATCAATGAGTTGTCGTTAGTATATGATGCATTGTTGGATTGATGTAAAGATGAATCATTATTTTCTTATCACGGTTGATAAGAAGTACAAATGGATGAAATCCAAAGTGTTCCTCTTATGGTGAAATCCCTCATGGGAAGTCGCTTTGTGTTTGAGTTATACTTGAAGTCTGGTTAAGAAAACCCATGCTTATATGTGGAATAATGAGATGAAGATCAGTGAATTTTTTGGTGAAACTATCCTAGATGGATAGTGATTGTCATGCCATTTCTAGTGGTATGTGGAATGTCGCATAACTCCTGAGTCCTCATGGTTTGAGAGTTATGCCCCTACAAAGATAAAGGACCCTCATATGTAGACTTGAAGCCCCAAAAGGTCAAAGAAGTCAAAGAGTTTGCAAAGAAGAAATTATTATTTA
>JZKD02S0956684.1:1313389-1325207 GCA_000966675.3 Picea glauca | reverse complement strand
GAAGATTATTTAAATGATAAAGTGAGGTGACAAAGTCAAGGAGGAATATTTAAATGATAAAGTAATGGAGAACTTTCTAATTATGGAAAGTGGTTAACCCTAAAATGAGGAAAATGGGTTAAGTGACCTAGAAGATGCTTCTAAGGAAGCTACTTTGAGAGTATAAATAAGAGGCAAGGGTCTCTTGTGAAATATATCTCTTGTGCATCTCTTGAGCATATGTTGAAGATCTATTTTGAGAGAGAGGAGATATGGAGGATCTCATGGACGCATCAAAGTTTTAGCAAGTTTGAGATCATGACGGAAAAAGTCTTGAAAGTTCAGAAACCCTAGTTTCTGAGGTATACGCGGGCTGCAGTGAGCCAGGGCTCGTACATACGTGGGTTGAATGAGGACAGGGTGCGTACAGTGGATGAAGTCATGAAGACTTGTGGTTGAGTTGATGAAAGGCTCTTGAAGACTGAAGAAGGTTCCAGATCTGCATTCTATGGGCTCAGATATACCATAGAAACTCTGGTATGGTCACATTGTTGTCTTGATGGACACTCTTTCTTGTTATGTGGTGAATGATTAAGGCATTCTTGGTATGGTTGTTGTGATTTGGTTTTTGTTGGTTGATGGAGTGAGAAACACTTTGATGATTCCATATTGATATGATTGCTATAGTATACTGGTTGCTTATACATGATTGAGTAACATTCATATTTTATGGTTGAGGAGCATGAGTAAGTTGTTGGAGAGCTTGGATTTGTCGTGAGTGGTTATGGTTTAGATTAGACAGTGAAGAACAGAAGAGAATGTGATTGAATATTGAAGAGGATCTGATTTCATCTTGAAAAGAAAAACCCTAAGTACTCAGATGTGATATGCAGGTTGTAGTACAGACTGGCCATGTACATATGCAAGTTGTACTACTGGTAGGGTGCATGCATACGTGTGTTGCACTACCGACAGGTCACGTACCTGTTGACAGATTGATATCTGTTGAGGATTGTTGCCTCATCTCAGTTCATGTTGAGGGTGTAAGATGAGTCTTGCATTATAGAGCTGGTGCTCTTGTAGAGTTGTACTCTATTCATTTGTTGTTGATAAACCCAAGGATTGTAGTCTGTGATAAAAATAAAATTGTAAATAAATCTAGTGTTCTTTGTGTTCCTTGTGGTGATGATTTATTGATGATATGTTGTTGATATATGTTCACATTTAACTGAATATAAATGAAAACAATAAGTAATTAGTAAATGGTGACTGGTAATGAGTAAATGGTGATTGCTAACTAATGAGTTTTGTGAAAGGAAAGTTTTGGGAAAAATATCCCTACATTGTTCACCCCCCCCTCTCAGTGTAGTCGGTGTGTCCAACATGAGCTACAGCCTCACTTATTTGCTAAATAAAACTAGACTTTTGGTGGTCCAAAATCTTTTGAGTGGGGAGGAGTGATACAAGAACTTATCCAATAAAAAATCCCAAGAGATGTGGGATACCATTACTACAAGTATATACTCAGACGAAGGATCAAAATAGGTGGGAGAGTCACA
Source organism: Picea glauca (assembly GCA_000966675.3). Taxonomy (NCBI): domain Eukaryota; kingdom Viridiplantae; phylum Streptophyta; class Pinopsida; order Pinales; family Pinaceae; genus Picea; species Picea glauca. Next base: position 1,323,669 of record JZKD02S0956684.1, on the reverse strand, counting down.
AAGAGTGTTGGCACTCAATCTTGGGGACGATGGCACCAAAAGTTAAGAATTGACCTACAATTATGGTATGAATCTCGCCATTCCTTCATTCTATAATATAATCCATTTGTCAACATGTAGTGATATTGTTGGCACACATCCTCAGTGCCTTAGTTTGATTCTATATGAATATACATCTCATATTCAAATCCCATGGTGCACTCGGAGCACAATTGTTTGTACAAATCGAGGATAATATCTCCCATCTCTTAGTGTTTTGAAAAAATATGACAGAATAGTTAGCAAATCTGTTGTGAAGAAATTGTCCTATCATAAAATGCATGATCTACCCATATATATATATATATATATATATATATATATATATTGGCAGACATCCTCGGTGCCTTATTTTGATTCTAGATCAATATGCATCTGATATTCAAATCCCATGGTGCACTCGGAGCACAATTGTTTGCACAAATCGAGGAGAATCTCTCCCATCTCTTAGTGTTTTGAAAAAATATGACAGAATAGTTACCAGATCTATTGTGAAGAAATTGTCCTATCATAAAATGCATGATCTACCCATATATATATATATATATATATATATATATATATATATATATATATATATATATAGCTACTCAAGATACTGAGGAGGCATCTCTTTGCTAGTGGAAAATTGCACTCATGTTTGCAAGGAGATGGGCCATATATTTCACAAAGACACTTGAGATATTGTGGACTAAGAGGAATGGGAGGCACTGAGGTTTCTTGAGTGAAAACCCTAAGGTTTCTCATATTAGGAAGCAACATATTGAACACACTTTTTTTTTTTGGAGGCCACATATTACATCGTGGTGCAGTTTCAGGCCATGCAAGCATTTAATGTGCTTCTATTAACTAGAAGGGAGGGACTTGTAAGGTAAAAAATACCAAAATAGCTTGAAAATATAAAGAGAAGAAGCTCCACACCTTGAGAAATAGATATAAGAATGAAAGATAAGCATCTTCAAGGGGGAAACCTTCTTTTACAACAGAAAAAATGTACAAGAATGAGATGAGATGATTCTAAAACTAGGTTTCCTTTGTGTGTGTGACAAAGGGTATAATTACAATTAAAGGGTCTAGCCAACAAAAATAATATAAAATTAGAAATATAACTCACTATCTAGGGCTTTGAATGGGGCTTTATCTAGGGCTTAACATGCCCCTCGCTTTCAAACAAGTGTTGTCCTCATCAATTGACTAACACAGGTGTTTTTTCATGTTAGGGACCTAACCCCTCACATAGATAGAATAATATATTTTCCATGTAATAAATGCCTACGTTAGTTAATCAGGCCTAAATATATTTTCTATGTAATAAAGGTCGATATTAGTTAGTAAGGCCTATTTAATAATTGTGAACAAGTCAATGTGAGAAGACCTAATAGAAGCTTCCACTTATAGAAAGATCTTCCTTTAGAATGTTCTTTAGAAGATAGAATTAGTATAAATAAGTGTAAGAGGCATGAGAAAGTTTGACTTGAGAATTATTGTAATAAAGCTATGCTCTTCTTGAGGTTACCCTCTCGAAGAGGCAAGTGAACATTGCTTTCTTTGAATAAAGGTATTATTTATGGTATTTATATTCTCAATATTTTGTTGTTCCATTAATATCTGATGAATATCCATGTTTATGCATATTATATTACATCTAGTACTTTACAAGTGGTATCAAAGCACTTTCCTTGGCAGAAATTGTGGGTAAATTGTTTTTCCATGGTAGAGACTGTGATACCTACAAATTTAACTTTTTTTTACCCCGTAGACCCATACCCTTCCCGCCACCTTTATTTCCCACTTATCCCATTGGTTTTCTCTTGTTTCCCTTATCGTAGTGATATATATCATTTCTCTGGGGTTTTTTTCATGGACCCACCCCTCTTTCCCTCATGGATCCCACCTTCCAAGAAGAAACCAATCATAAAATGAATACAGGCCTTACTACCCTTCAGAACCAAGTGAATTAGGACATTCCTACCATTCATGCCAAAATGGAATACATCCAATAACAATTAGGTAGGGAAATCGTTGAAGTCAATTTCGCTTTCCAACAATTCATGAACAAATTCTAAGGTCCTTCCTCCTCTGAATCACCTATATATACTAAAGATGTTGGCTCCAACTAGCCTCTATACTCTCATTCCAACTCCTTACCTCGTGACCCCAGTCTTCCGAGGGTTGAGGTGAACAAATTTGATGGCTTGGATCTAATAGCTTGGGTCACTCAAATGGAACACTATTTCTCCCTGCATGGAATTACTGATGAGTTGAGCAAGATTCGTTATGAAATTCTCTATTTGGATCTAGAATGATGAAAATGGTGGCAATGGCATAGAAATTCACGTCAAGGGTATGTTTCTTGGTCATAGTTTGTTGTTGAGATGTATGAACTCTTTGACATGGACACCCACCATTTAGGACATCTGACCAAGTTGAAATAGTCTGGAATAGTGGAATATTTTATTACTACATTTGAGCACTTGGATTTCCAAATGGAGGGAATGACCAATTCAATTTTCAGGGAATGTTTTATCAGTGGCCTCAAGGATGAAATATGAGCTCAGGTCATAATGGATCGCCCCCAGACTTGGTTGGAAGAAATTAAATGTGTCAAGGAGGCACAACAGGTTATCTTGGATGAGATTATAAAACCCACCTTTGTTCCTTTCGCTAAACCCAACACCCCTGCCCCTTAGGCCACTCGTCTATAGGTCCAAAAATTAACACAGGAAGAAATGGATAAACGCCAAGTCAAGTGTATCTACTATAATTGTGATGAAAAATAATTTCCAGGGCACAAGTGTAAAGAACATAAACTCTTTATGGTCATTTCAAAGGATGCTTCTGATGAAGATATTGAGGTCTCTCTTGAAGTCGAGCTACCCCAAATAGATAATCTTTCATCTCCCATTAATCCTCCTGAAGTTGAACCACTCATTTCGCTAAATGCTCTTACTAGTTTTTATGTTGCCCAAACCCTCAAATTGATTTCTTACATTAAGCACAAAAAAGTAATCATCCTAGTTGACAGTGGAAACACTCATTATTCCATTCATCGCCACCTTGCTCAAGAGGTAAATTTCTATATATGTGTTATGAAATGTGGGGGGCATTGTGAAAATGTGCACATACAAATTGGTCAGTATGACCTAAAATCTCACATGTTTTCTATTGACATGGGTGGTTGTGACATTGTTCTTGGTGTTTAATGTTACACACTCTTGGCCCCATAACCATGTATTTTAAGGATTTAACCATACAATTCCAATGGGAAGGAAAAAAATATAAATTCCAAGGAATTACAACAAGGTCCCCAAAGATCATCAGTTCCCAATGCATGGAAAAGTTGCTCAAAATAGGTCATTTTGGAATCATTGCCCAAATCCATTTCATTCAAGTAGTTGAGACACCCTCAGTACACCCTGACCATCAAGCTATCCTTTCCCACCATCCTATTGTTTTCTGAACTCCTCAGAGACTTCCTCTCTGCAAGGAGACCATGACCACTCCATCCCTTTAATCCTAGGAAGTCTTCCTCCCAATGTTCTCCCTTATTTTCATCCCTTTGCTCAAAAAAATGAAATTGTGAAAATCTTCTAAGAATTGTTAAAGTAGGTGTTATCCATCCTAGTACCAACCCCTATTCTTCTCATGTTTTCATGGTCCCCAAGAAGGAATGAACTGGGCACATGTGTCCTGATTTTTGTGCCCTTAAAAACTTACCATCAAGGAAAAATATCCCATTCCCATCATAGATGACCTTCTGGATGAACTTAGTGGGGTTCAATACTTTGCCAAAATTGACCTCCATTTGGGCTACCACCATATACGTATGAAAGAGGAAGACATCCCCAAAACTGCATTTCACACTCATGAGGGCCTATATGAGTTCTTGCTTATTCCCTTTGGTTTCTGTAATGCCCCCTTCACTTTTCAAAGTCTCATGAATCATGTCTTTTGTCCTTTCCTCCGTCACTTTGTGTTAGTTTTATTTGATGACATTCTCATCTATAGTAAAATGTGGACATCCATCTCACCCATGTAGATCAAGTTCTCCATCTCCTCTCCAAGAACCAACTTTTCCTCAAACAATCTATATGTACTTTTGGTGCCTCTAAAGTTGAGTACCTGGGTGATATTGTTGGTAAGGATGGTGTAAGGGTGGATCCCAAGAAAATTGAAGCTATGTCAAATTGGCCTCACCCTAAAACTCTTAAAAGTATGTGTGGTTTCCTGGATTTAACGAGATATTATTGCAAGTTTGTTCACAATTATGGAAAAATTGTGGCTCCTCTCATAGCTCCCCTTAAAAAGAATACTTTCAGTTGGACTCCAGCAGCTAACCAATCTTTCCAATCCTTGAAAGAACTTATGTGCACTACTCTTGTGCTGGCCCTACCTGACTTCACCAAGACATTTGTTCTAGAATGTGATGCATCAGGAAGAGGAATTGGGGAAGTCTTCATGCAATATGGATGACCTTTGGATTTCACCAACAAACAATTGTCAAACCAACATTTTGGCCAATCAATTTATGAAAAAGGAAATGTTGGTTATTTTGGATGCAGTGGATATCTAGTGCCCTTATCTATTGGGACAATGCTTAAAATTAGAACAGATCATCAAAGCCTCAAGTACTTCCTCGAACAACGAATTTCATCCCTGGAGCAACAAAAATGGGTGACCAAGATATTATTATGAGTTTGTTTATAACAAGGGAAACTAAAATGTGGTGGTTGATGCTCATTCTAGGAAATATGAAGACGAAGGGTTCTTCTTTTCCCTGTCATTCGTTTTTGTCGACTAGCTTCAAGTTGTTTGATATGAATGGTTTCAAGACCCTAAAATTTCTGACCTAATCCAAAAACTTCAACATGATACCCAAGTTGCCCCAAGGTACTCTTGGCACAATGACGAGTTTTTCTATAAAGGTCGCTTGTATTTAAGCAAACAATTGACATGTAAATCCAAGGTTCTCTCTGAGTTTCAAGATTCGCCAACAACGGAACATTCAGGTTTTACCAAAACTTATGAACGGGTCAAATGATATTTCTTCTAAGACGGTATGAAACATGACATCTGCAACCTTGTGGTCGAATGTGATATCAGTCAACACAATAAGGGTGAGACTGTCAAACCTCTTGGCATACTCCAAACACTTCTGCTTCCCCCTACTATTTGAATGAACATTTCTATGGATTTCAATGTTGGCTTACCCAAATCAAGAAATAAGTCGGTCATCATGGTGGTAGTGGTTTTTCTTTCAAAATATGCTCATTTCTATGCTCTTCAACACCTGTTCACATAATCCATAGTGGATCATTTTTTATGGATAATATCTTCAAACTCCATGGAATGCCTCATTCTATTGTTTCTGACCATGATCCCATTTTTACCAACAATTTTTGGAAAGAATTATTCAAGCTCCAGGGAACTGAATTGCATCTCAAATAACCTATCATCCCCAAACTGATGGCTAAACAGAAGCGATCAATAAGTGTTTAGAAAAATATTTTAGGTGTTTTTCAATTGATAGACAACATCAGTGGGTTCAATGGTTACTCCTAGTTGAATGGTGGTAAAACATCTCTTACCATACTTCCACTCGCATGACTTCTTTTGAAATAGTCTACAGACAAAATACATCATCATTTCTCCCATACATACCGTTGTCTCCAAGGTTTAGGAGCTTCACCGCAATCTTACCTTCTGCATGACCATTCTCCGTACTCTCAAAAAAAATTTGGTAATGGATCAAAACCGCATGAAGAAACATGCAGATCAAGGTCATTCTGAATGTCAATTTTCTAAAGGGGATCAAGAGTTTCTCTGGTCTCCAACTATACAAACGGACTTCACTCAAATCCCAACAGTGTAAGAAACTTGCACCAAAATTTTATGTTCCTTATACTATTCTCAAACACATGGGACCAGTGTCTCATTGGTTATATTTTCGTAGTCACTCCAAGCTACATCATGTTTTTCATGTCTCATGCTTAAAGAAAGTGATTGGAACCAAATTCCATACCCATACCAACATACCAGCATTGGATGAAGAAGTTTCTATTTGGTTGCAACCACAAGCCATCTTGGACCAATGAGAGAATCGTCTTCGTCAACGCACCATCAAGGAAGTTTTGGTTCACTGGAAGGATACTCCACTAGAATATGCCACTTGGGAACCGACTACCATTCTGCAGCATGTTCTTCATCTTAATCCTTGAGGACGAGGCTCTTTTTCAAGGGGGAGGGCATGCTAGGGACCTAACCCCTCACATAGATAGAATATATATTTTCCATGTAATAAAGGATGACATTAGTTAATAAGTCCTAAATATATTTTCCATGTAATAAAAGATGAGATTAGTTAGTAAGGCCTATTTAATAATTTTGAACAAGTTAATGTAAGAATACTTAATAGAAAATTTCGCTTCTAGAAAGATCTTTCTCTAGAATGTTCTTTATAAGATAGAATTGGTATAAATAAGAGTAGGAGGCATGAGAAAGCTTGTATTGAGAATTATTGTAATAGATCTCTACTCTGCTAGAGGTTTCCCCCTCGAAGAGGCAAGTGGGCATTGATTTCTTTGAATAAAGGTATTAATTTTGGCATTTCTCTTCTCGATATTTTGTTTTTCCATTGATATCTGATGAATATTCATGTTTCTACATATTATATTACATCTGGTACTTTACATTGCATGAATGACGAAACTTCCCATGTTGCCTCTTCCATTGGTAGGTTTTCCATTTGATGAGGTACTCAATAATTGCTTGATTTTGTAGTTTCTTGTTCCTTGTTTCAAGGATTGTGTATGGTTTTAGTATTACTCTCCATTCTTCTTTAATATTTTCTAAAATAGTTTGGACTAGGATCGTGTCATCAATTAAATTGTTTAAGCAAGAAACATGGAATACTAGATGTACACATGTAGCTGGGGGCAATTCCAATTTGTAAGCCATACTTCCAATCCTCTGCAACACCTTATAGGGCCCATAATACTTAGGTGCTAATTTATTGTCCTTATTTTGTTGCTTGAGGGAAAAAAAATTATATGGTTGTAGCCTCAAAAATACCCAATCCTCCACTTCAAATTCTCTTTCACTACGGTATTGATATGCTTGTTGTTTCATCCTATTTAGTGTTATAACCAAGTTGTCCTCCAATCGTTTGGGAACCTCTTGTTGGTTCCATATGTGGTCCTCCACTGCTTGAAATTTTGAAGTCTCTTTCAAGGGTGAAGTCCCTTTCAAGGGTGATGTGATGAATGGAGGATGATATCCATAAAGTTCCATAAATGGGGACATTTTTTTATGAAGTATGGAAGGATGTGTTGTGCCACCATTTTGCCAAGGGAAACTACTTGAACCATCGTGTATGTTTATCAGATGAAAATAAATGAAGATATCCTTCTATACATTTATTCACAATTTCAAGTTTCCCATCGAATTGAGGATGGTAAGATGATATGTGAGACAATTAAGTACCCAAACAAGAAAATAATCCAGTCCAAGAATTTCTAGTGAAGATTGGATCTTTGTCACTTACAATAATGTTGGGGATTCCATGTAGCTTTTGAATTGTTTCCATGAATGTTATCGCTATTTTACTTTCTTTAAAAGGATGAAAAAGAGAGAAAAAATGGGCATACTTTTTTCAGTCGATCCACTACTACCATGATGACATTCTTTCCTTCATATTTGGGTAAACCTGTAATAAAATACATTGAAAATTCTTCCCAACATTTTCTTGGTATAACTAATGGTTGTAGGAGACTTGGGGTCTTGATTTTCTCTCCCTTATTATGTTGGTAGGCCACACATTTAGCCACAAAATTTTGAACATCAGTTTTAAGATGTTCCTAAAAAAAATCCTTATTGATCCTGTGGTAATTTTTTAAGAACCCTAGATATCCTCCTATAGGAGAAGTGTGTGATTCCAAAAGTACCTTCTATTTGAGATGGGAATTCTTACATAAATATAGGCAATCTTGATACCATAGAAAATCATTCTTCCACACAAATTTATCTAATTCACTTAGGTCCACTTGTAGTTGTTGAAAGATATTGCATACCTTTTTAACTTGCTTCCATTCTATCCTTTATTCTTCCACCCAATCATATTATGGAATAGAAATAACACATATTAAACCCTTTGTTTCTTCTTCTTTCCTTGAAAGTGCATCTAACACCATATTATGTTTTCCTTTTTTGTAGATAATTTTGAAGTCATAACATATCATCCTTGTAACGCATTTTTATTGCTCTTCTAAGTATAATTTTTAATCCAAGAGGTACTTCAAACTATCATGATCTATTTTTGCTTTGAAGTGTCTTCCTATTGAGGAAGGGCATCATTTCTTAATTGTGTGTAGTATGGCCAACATTTATTTTTCATAAATGGGTTTGACTAAGTTCCTTCCTTTAATTTGGTTGATTTCAAAGGCAAGGGGCCTTCCTTATTGCATTAAAATTGCATCAATGCCATGGCCTAAGGCATCACACTCCACAATAAAAAAAATTGTGAAGTCAAGTGTGGCCAAGACATGAGTCATACACATAGTCTCCTTAAGTTTTTCAAAATATTTGGTTGCTTCTTGAGGCCAAGAAAATGATTCTTTATTTAATAATGTTGTTAGAGGTTCTTGTATTTGACCATAATTCTTGATAAAATTGTGGTAATATCTTATCAATCCTAAGAATCCTCTAAGTTTCTTCAAGGTTTTGGGGATTGGAAATTCCATCATATATTTAATTTTGTTAGGGTCCACTTTGACAACTTCATGAGATACAATATGACCCAAATATTCCACTTCTTGAACTTCAAAGGAACACTTGGAAGGATTTTCATATGGTTGTTTCTGTTCCAATAGTTTTAAGAACCTGTCAACATGTAGTACATGTTCTTCCCAAATTTTTCTAGAGATTAGTATGTCATAAAAGAATACTAAAACAAATTTTCTAAGGAAGGGTTTGAAAATAGAATTCATCAAGATTTGACATATTGAAGGCGCATTAGTAAGTCCAAATGGAATAAACAAAATCTATAATAACATTCATGTGTTCTAGAGGCTACTTTGGGAATGTCTTCTTGCCTCATTCTAATTTGATGATATCATGAATAAATATCCAACTTAGTAAAGAAAAATGCTCCATTCAATTCATCTAATAATTCATCAATGACAAGAACAGGGAACTTACCTTTGATGATCATTTTGTTGATATGCATGTAATCTGGATGCATATTCCATGAGCCATTCGTTTTTGTAACAATCACAACTAGTAAAGAGAAATCACTTTGTCTAGGTTGAATGATTTCAACCTCTAACATTTCTTGAATCACGTGCTCAATCTCACTCTTCTGTGTATATGGATACATGTAAGGCATAATGTTAGGTGGTACACTTCCTAGTTGCAAATTAATAACATGTTCATGATATCAATTAGGTGGAAGACCCTAGACATCTCTCCAAATGCTTTGGAATGATTGTTGATAAATTTTTGGAGATCAACTAGACAAAATGATGTAGATGTTTGAACAAATAGAGAGAAAAAATGTGAAATTACAACATGGTGCCCCTTTTTGAGTAATTATGTCATGTTGTTAGAGATTATGACTTTAGAGTGTTTCCCTTGGATACCTTTAATCTCAATTTCCTTACCTTCTGAGGAAAATCTCATGAAAAAATCTTGAAAATCAAGGGCCATTGTTCCCAATGATTATAACCATTGGACCCCTAATACAACATCAACACCACCCATTTGGATTGCAATCATGAGACTATCCAATAAATAATCACCTATACTGAGCTTAATACTATTGAGCTTGATCTCTTATATCTCTAGATCATGTGATGGTTCCAATTATTGATCTACTTCCTCTTCATAATCTGTGTAGAATAATTTATTCTCACCCCATTTATGCCCCTTACTATATACCTTTTGTCAAAATTGAACAATAGTCCATTTTTTATACTTTCATCCATTTGTTGAGGTGTCAACCTGTTAAGAACCATATATCAATATAGCATAGAAAAACCTCAGAAAAGGTACTCAATGCCTTGAAAAAGAGATAATTTCATATAATAAGCCTCTTCAAGGGGGAAACCTCCTTTTACCCCACTTAAATGTTCAATTACAAGATGATTCAAAATTAAAATGTCTCCTTGGTATATATAGGAGACTAGGAGGTATAATTACAACTAATGGCCTAAAGCCGACATAAATAAAATAACATTACTAATATA